>APFE031408737.1:122065-151318 GCA_000404065.3 Pinus taeda
CCTGGTACTCCACCTGATCTCCTCCTGCACAAGATCTGACAATAGTCTTTCCCATCCTGGCAACTTCTCCCGACCATTGACAGAGTCCTGATAGGAATGCCAACTCTTCGGAAGACCAAGGAGAGCCAAGCTCACCAAGTCCTCATCATCGACAGTAACCCCCACACTTCCCAGTTCATCTCGACACTGAGTGAACTTCGTGAGATACTTGGGAATACTGTCACTCTTCTCGCATTTGATGTTTTTGAGTTTATCTTTGAGTGCCAGCTTCCTCTGATCGCTCTTGCTTTGGAATAATTCTGTTAATGATTTCCACATCAAATATGGAGTAGCCTTTCCATGGAGGCTGGACACAATGTGATCCTTCACGCCCTCCAACAGAATCCTTCGACATTTTGCGATCTTCTTTTGCCAGCATCAGCTTGAGTAGCATCAGTAGGCTTTGGGATATCCGTATCTATGAACTCCTTCAGCCCGTTATCATCCAATACTGCTCCATCCTGTCCTTCCATGCAATATAGTTTGAGCTGCCCTCAAGAGCATACTCCAATCGCAATCCGTTGAAAGACATTGCTACGTTGTCACCAAGAAACACTGCTGCAAATTCGAATTCCACCAGCAACCAACTCAACCACCTCGGATCTAAGATTCGTGAGAACACAATATTTCTCGTACAGAGATTGACTGTATGGGCTTTTACCGGATATTTCACCTTCCGAAGGAAGGATGAATCCAGAGGCTACCTGGCCCGATTACAGGCTCTGCCTAGAGAAATAGAATGTAAACACTTCCTGAATAGTAGATCTGATGATCAACAACTCTAATACCATGTAGAAATTTTGAATAATTTAACACATGTTCAATGGAGATTATCCTGATCATGTACTATTGTGGAAAGCATACACAATACATAAGCTCCTCTACGTTGATCATCAATATAGCAGCATCAATAACAATAAAACATCAAGAGCATTCACACATTAACACAGTATGTATCCCGGGGAAAGCATCTCGCTAAAAACCCCAACTATCTGTATATTAATGATTGAGTCGCTACAAAGTACAATGCTTATCACAAGCAATCCAGTACCAGCTCCACCTATTACACACAATATAGCTCAGATCTGAATCAATCACTCGCTCAAATCTCTTCCGCTGCTTGCCTGCCTCTGCTGCTCAATACCTGCACAAGAACCGGTGATAATTCCAAGGCAGCCACGTCTTTCCTTGGCTAAATCACGTGAGAACAAGCTACAATGTGGGCAAGCTCATTGGCATACTCAATCCCCTGATTTGTGCAAGATCTGTTGCACAACTATAGTCACAACTGATAGCAATCTGATTCTCTAACACCTGTCCCTGCTGAACTGAACATGCACTGACATGCAACTGAGTTAACTGATGTATTCATTAGTTGTATTATGATTTAATAACTTGTGAATTAATTAATAACTAATTCAGCCAACTCATCTCTAGTCTATTTTCCAGTTAGACTAAATACAACCAGTTTAACAAAGCTAAACTGAACACAACTCCATCAACTGCACCTCCAGTCCACTAAACTCAACTCACTTGAGTTCTAACTGAAGTCCTGCATGCAAATATTAGTCATCCCATGGGTAACCACGTATTTCCTTCTGGGATCTGCATGTACCACATCCGTAGCTCATCCTGAAGTGCTCCAAGAGAATAAGACAAAGTTTATAGTCTAAATATTATTATGAGCTAATAATATTTGACTGTTCTATATTTAGACTGAGCAGTCACTCCGCTGTGGTCTAAAAATAGAAGTCCATCTATTTTTTCCAACTTGATCAATCATCCACAAACAGCAACCTGCAATCCATAGACATGATCCATAGGTCTAAAAATAGACTTGCGCCAAAAATAGCCTGTGGGCCCACTTAGTGAAGGCGACTCCTTTCCACTAAGCTCCATCATCTTGTTGCATTCTCAACAAGCATTTCTTGTTGCACACTTTTCAACAGATAGACGCTATGACGTGATTTTCTCGAAAGGAAAGGAGTTCCTTTGACACATAGCCTTGGGTCAAGTAAAGAACATAGGGATTTGTTGGGTCTCCAAAATTTCATCCACTTTTATCCACATTTCCACCATTTTACCCTCATTCCGTAACTCTATATCCCCATAACCCTACGTTAAGTAATCATTTTAATGGTTATATGGGTTTATCATTATTATTTTACAACTCATTTATTTTAAGTATTTTAAGAGAATTTTTTATTAAATATTAGGAAATTAACATGTTTTCATATATATCTAAAAGTTGTGGTATGATTTTTGTGATATTGTAGGCCTACTTGGAGATTCTAGAAGGGTCCTATTTTTCCACCCAAACACAAATTCGAATTTCAAATTCCAACTCATGAAGATTTGTGGAATATTTGTAGAAGATGTGGATCATTAACTAAGCACATTCAAAGGAGAAGACTCATGGATGTTTTGATAAGTGTCTCTTATAAAAACTAAGAGAGAATTTTGAGAGGTTGTAACCACAAGAAATAAAAGTGGATTTAGGAGATATTTAAGGATCTATATTTAGTGAATAGTTATCTCCAGGTTTTGTATAAATAGGAGTGCATCCTTCATACAAAGGGTTCATAGTTAGAATTTAGAGGTTGGAGGTTCCAAGTTCCAAGTTCCATATTTCAAAGTTCCATCCAAGATTTAATTTGTAAAGTGAGGATAGAGAATTATTGTAATATATTGTAACTTTATTTTATGAAATTCATACTACTACTTTGATTTCCAAGATGTGAATTTCATTTTAGCAAGTGTGGTTTTCAATTCAACAAGTGTGAAGTGTGATTTTCATTTCAGCAAGTGTGATTTCCTTTATTCAAGTGTGATTTCAATTTCTTTATGATTGGATTGGAAATGGATTGGATTGACTTAATTTGGTTTTTAATTAGTTTCAATCGTATTAGATTAATCTATTATGATAAATAACCACCTAGTACATATAGTACACATATTAGTTCACAAAAATTTGATTTGACAATTAATGAAAGGGATTTAACTCACAATTAAATCACCTAACAAGATTAAAGTTAAGAATTTATATAAGTTAGAGGTAGAGGATTGTGCTGCTTCGAGCATGAAAGCAGAGAAAGTGTAGAGTCGAGACATTGGCGAGTTGTGGCACAGGTGATTGGGCCATTTGCATCATGGGGCTTTGAAAATCATGCAGCAGATCTCTATTGGTCTTCCCAAAGGTATAGTAGAGAAAGTTGATACATGTAAGGGGTTTACTTTGGGAAAATACACCAAGGGTTCCTTTCAGGACAGAGATAATCGAGCAGAGGCGATTCTAGAGTGATTATATTCAGATGTATGTGGACCATTCTTGACAGCAACCATGGCTAAACACATGTATTATTTTATATTTGTTGAAGAATTTTCTCTTAAATTCTATATATTTTTCATGCAGAGGAAGGATCAAACTTTTGCAAAGTTTTGTGAATTTAAAGAATTGGTTGATAAAGAGTTTGGAAAGAAGGTTAAAGCTCGTAGGAGTGATAACGGTGGTGAGTATGTCTTAAATGAGTTTAAGAACTTCTATGTAGGAGAAGGGATTAAACGGGAGTGAAGACACCCCATAACCCACAACAGAATGGGGTGGTCGAGAGGAAGAACAGAAGCATTGTAGGAGTAGCACAAGCAATGTTGCATGATCAGGGACTACCACTACACTTGTGGGCTGAGGCATGTAACACAATAGTTTATTTTCATAATTGTATTCCGTATTGGATTCTTGGAATGAAGACACCAAAGGAGGCTTATTCCTGTAAGAGACCAGATGTTGGTCACATCAAGATTTTTAGGTAATAGGTATATTTTCATGTGACCAGAGATGCATGGAAGAATCTTGAGTTGGCAGCAGAGTTGGGGATATTTGTGGAGTACACTGATACAACTCACAACTATCTAGTGTACTTGTCGAGCAATAGGATGACAATGGTTCAGAGGGATGTTAGATTCAATGAGGAGAAGGCCATGTGAGTTTCTCTTGAGATGGAGCTTGAGCTACATGCGGTTGAGGAGATTTTAGATCCTAAGGTTGAGGAGCCTAAGATTGATGTGGAGTAGCCACATGTAGAGGATCTGGGAGTGGAGACATCCACTCAGGTAGATTCTTCCAGAGATGGGGGAAAGTGCACCAGAAAGGGTGATAGGTTATTGCATGATGCACGGGAGAATGTGGGAGCACCCAAATTTCATCGCTGTAGAGGAGGTCACCTGAGAGGTACACGGTATTCATGGCACTTATGAGTAGATGTGTTGAAACAGAGCCATCTTCCTTTGAGGAAGAATTGTAGCAGCCAGTTTGGATTGATGCCATGGTGGAGGAGTATGAATCCATAGTTCATAACAGTGTTTGGGATGTGGTCCCGAGACAGGAGGACAAGTCATGGTGAGCTCCCAATGGATTTACAAGGTAAATAAAGCTGCATATGGTAGTGTGGAGAAGCATAAGGCCATGTTTGTGGCCCATTTATTTTCACAGGTAGAGGGGATTAACTATGATGAGACCTTTGTTAGTGTCAGTATATGCATACTTCCATCAAGGATCAAATTTGCTCTTTGCATTTTCATTTTAGGTGTATCATACTAAATTTTTTATCATTCCACTAGATCATGCCAAAATGGTCTACTGATGGTTGTCTTCTTCTCAGAAAATCAAATTTTCCCTCATGAGGTACATTTGCTGACCCATCTTTATGTTGCATTCAGTTATGGTTTTAGTTATGTTATTTTTAGAGTCAAGAGTAGTCATGTTTCCATTAGGTCGTAGGGTTCATTTTCAAGGTCAAAATCATAGTTTCAGTGTAAATAAAGGGAAACAAAGGCATGAGGAAGACCAATAAACAAAGAGTGATTGGTAGCAAATCATGGTATGATGGATGAGGTAATTTGACCCCTGAGGATGGGAGGATGTTGAATTGAGGTCTATATCTTCTTTTTATTTCTAATTGTAAAGGGTTGGATTTAGTGGGATTGCTTAGGCTTTGATAGACATCATTTTTTACTAGTTACAATAGGAGATTAATGAAAAATTGCAGCTATTTCTTTGGGATCCATGTGGTATGATGCTCAGTTCAGTTTTTATTATGTTTTCATGTGTTAAATTGTATTATTGACTCCATTTCATCATTTCATACTCTTTGTGTGAATGTATACAAGTCTGAGAGGCAGAATCCATAACTTTTATGCTCTATTTTGGGTAGACATTTCATAGTCTGTGTTTTCTTCAGTTTAGGAAGAATCCATGAGGTTTACATGCTCTTTCTAGCTCCTTACCTATATTTTCACCTCATCCATCAAACCCTAAGGTTCTGATCACTGTGCCTACCTTGCCCCATCAAACACCCTGCAATTTTGACCTAATTTCCTTGCCTTAACTGTTTGGCTCCTCCTAATCTAGTAAAACCCTTCAAAATCAAATCAAACCTTGTGCTACTATACCTAGCCTAATATCATTTTCTAGATCCAATCAATTTGGCTGAGATCCTTACGGAGAGAGCCCTCTCCTGGCCTAGTAGGGCTAGCTACTTGGCCAAGCGTGTTTTGTGTTTACCCTGGAATTGCCTTCCTTCAGCCTGAGGTTCAATCCATGTGCTAACAACCTTTACTCCTCTTGCAAGGTACTCATCAATTAGATATATATTAGCACTATAATCATAGATGGGTTGGAAGATACATCAGATGGATGTAAAGATAGCCCTCCTTAATGGCATGATTGAGGATGAGGTGTACATGGAGATTCTAGAAGGTTTTGAGACCTTTGACCATGAGTCACATGTGTGTCGGCTCAAGAGTGCATTGTATGGGCTAAAGCAAGTACCCCATGCTTGGTACACCATGATCGATAGCTACTTTACTGGGTTGGGCTTCACTAAGATTGAAGTGGATGCGAACCTATACCACATAGTGGTGGAAGGTAAATTGTTGATCAATGTGTTATATGTCAATGATTTGATTTTGACTAATGATGATCAGTTGATCAAGTCCTGTAAGGAAGATCTTGCAAGAGAGCTTGATATGAAGGACATGGGGCTCATGCATTACTTTTTGGGCATGGAAGTACAATATGGTGATGGGAAATTGTTTGTGTCTCAAAGAAAGTATGCCTATGAGATACTTAGGAGGTTCCACATGGAGAGAAGAAAACCCATGGAGACTCCTCTAGTAGGTAACTGGAGGAAAGAGGATGCTACTTAAGGGAAAGTAGTGGAAGCTACTATTTATAGGCAGCTTGTGGGTTCACTCATGTATTTGGTGAACACATGACCAGATATGTGCTATGCAATTAACGAGCTTAGTCAAGCGATGGTTAGGCCTACCAAACTGTATTGGAAGGTAGCAAAGCATGTGTTGAGATACCTCATGAGCATTACTTAGTATGGATTGTGGTACAAACGAATAGAGGGAATGAAGATTCAAGGCTTCATTGATTTAGATTGGGCAGGGAGTCCATCCAACATGAAGAACACATCATGAGGGATATTCAATATTGGGTTAGCAGAAATTTCTTGGTACGGTAGGAAATAGAGATAGGTTGTGTTCAGTTCACATGGTTGCAAGTTAGGCAACATGTGAGGCCATCTGGATAAGGAAGATTCTAGATGGATCCAACTATGATTTACTATGATAATTAGAGTTGCAGTAAACTCTTTGAAAATCTATTTTTTCATGATCAGTCCAAGCATATTGATATCCAATATCATCATCTCAGATATTGTGTATTGAGGCAGATTATGTTGTTGGAGTACATTCCCATGAAGGAGCAAGACACTGAGATTTTGGCAAAGGCATTGTCAATATGTAAATTCGAGTTTCACATAAATAAGATTGGGGTAGTTTATAATCCCTTTCTTGTTGAGAGGGAGTGTTGAGAAATGGAAACAAGAAATTCTAGTTTAATTTATTCTTGAATTAAACCGTGAATTAAAATCGAATTCTATTCTAATAGCAACTTGCAAATAGTTAATCAAATTTATTAACTTAATTAGCTTAGGAATTTCAAGTTGGAAGTCTTTCTATAGTCATGTCTATGTTCTCCCTAAATTATATGTGTCAAGGATGAGTTTATTTGAGTTGTAATCAGATAACTCAGTTTGACTGAGTTATAGACAGTTAAACTAGTTCTAATTGTTTGTGGAACTAGTAGAGGTCTATTAGTGAGTTGGTGCACTAGTGCATTCTCAATGCTCCTCTAGATAACTGAAGATTCCCTCATGAGAAACTCATGCATGTTAGTTCATAGAAATACCTAGTTGAGACTAGATTGCAGGGATAGTGCACTATCAGTTGTAGAATGATTCGAGTTATAAAAATCATGGATGCAATCAGAAGAGGACCTATATTTGGATTGCATAGCTATGGAATAAGGAATTCCCAATTAAATATAGGATATTCCTCATAGGAATTGCATGAGGAAATAGGGGCTCAACAAGCAGCAGAAATTGGCTAAGTGTTGGTTAGTGTAGGCTTGTGAGGAAGAGAGTTGATTATACTTGTGCAGAATTTTTATTGTGAGAACATGCTTTGTATTATCACTCAGATTTCTTATTAATGCAATAGATATTTGGGTTTTTTAGCAGTGGATTTCCCCATAGAAACAATTGTGTTATGTGTCTTTGGTTATCTTCCTCTTGTCGATTATTGTTTTCATTGATCTATTGGTTTCCGTTGTTTAAAGAATAGAGAAGATTCTTGTCTTGTGTTTTAGTACATTACATGAGATGTGAATCTATAGGAAAACCCACAACAATGAATGGTGAACTACATTTTCAAGTAATGTTGGCCACCGAAGTCAGACCTTAATTCTTCTATGAGTTTTACTTTACTGCCATATTTGCATTTCTCTTCTTAAAGAAGATTCTGAACCAATTATGTTTTAAAATATGTTTAATATTGAGTGCAAGTGAATAATTCCAGCAAATCTTGCAAACAGTCATCAAGATGTCCTAAGCACTAGTCTCTCCTAAACCCAGGGCTTGTCTCTAGGAGCTACAACATAAAACATGTTGGTGATTTTACAAATTTGGGCATTTCTACAAGTCAAGGAAATTAAACTTAGAGATACAATTGAGACTCTAACTCTACTCTTTAAGGTTGATGACACTGACATCATCTCATTAGAAAATTTTCATGCAAGTTTGTAGCAAATTATACCATGAGAAAGAGAAGAGGAAATCATGTTATATGCATCACAAAGAGGTTCTAATATTTTTCTAATCAAGAATAGAAGGAAAGCAATAAGCAACATTAATTATGAGTGCCAACTTATGAATAGAAAAGAGTAATGGCACAATTGAGTCCATGAACCGAGTTTTTCAAATTAAAATAATCAAAGCATTGCAATTAAAAGAAAATAAATTAAGCATTCCCTAAAAACGCACTACAATTACCATGAAAGTAATTCAATAACACAATTTGATTTGAAACAATCTACTCATGCCATAAGAATGATGTAGATTCAAATATATTTTGTCACATTCTTGAATCCTTAGAATTGTGTTGATATGGGATAGTTGGAGTGCCACCAAACTATAATGAGACAAGATAATAAGAAATTGAGGGGGGGATTTGTTCTATGTGGATATTTTGCAACAATTATTTCTTAAACCTCACAATTCGACCAAGAAAACCATCATCAATGAATGCTAGGTCACACATGCAAATTCAACCTAATTGAGACAAGATTCAACCTAATTAGAACTATAATTCGTATGATATGCATCTAATTTAGTTCATTATACATTTTTATAGCAATTTAACTAATCTTGGCTAGTTTATTTAGTTATTCAAGTTAAAGCTTTAATTGGATCATATTTTTTTGCAGCCATTATCATTTATAAATCCACATAATAATAAATCCATATATATGTGTTTATAAACCTCTTTCTTATAAACTTATAATCTCATAAAAAATGTTTTTTTTATATCTCTACCATATTTCTACTTACTTTCCTTACGTAGCATTTCTACATAAAATTATTTAATAATTACATATTACCTTACAAAAGTGTAATAGCCTAGGGTTAAAAATTCATGTAATCAAAGTTAATAAAGGAAAAATATGACCACAGTCAAGGGACACTTATTCCAAGTTGAATGTTGTGCAAAATATCCTAGTGGGCATCACTTGATGTGTTTATGGCTAAGGGAAATTGTGATCCGAAAATGGGGAACTAAAGGCTTCTTGTCAAGCTTACAAGAACCTCTCCCACTTCCAAAGCTTATATATTCTCAAGACCTTATGATTAACCAATTGCGGAATTAAAAATGCTTGAAAATATGTGTATGATTGTGTTTGTTTTAAACTAATAATGTGCCTTAAATTCATTTGCTTAAACTAATATAAAATACATATAACAGTAAATAAAGTAGCAAGTAAGCAAACACATAAGACAATAATATGATTAAGAGTTCACCCAAAACTCTTGGGCTACGTCTCTGTGAGCTCTAGTCAACTCAACTAGGCTCTCTGGGATTATGGCTAAAATATTTTTACAAGATCCACACTCAATTCCATTGTATTACACAGAAATAATGGGCTTAGAATGCCATCTTATCCCGTTGGTTGTCCTCACTCTGCAAACAGATTTAGGCTTCTCTAGACTTGACTCCTTCAATTAGCATTCTGAGTGATCTTGCTCTAGCTTGCACCAACTCCCTCAAAATCCTCTTAACTATCTCTGGAATTCCTTATTCTATCTTCAGCCCACTCTAGACACCAGCAACAACTGATCATTTCGACCCTTTGTTGTTCTGCAGATTCACTACAACATCACGGCTCTTAGAAGTCTGCTGTGAGCTCTTTGGCTCTAAGGCTTTGCCTCCAACCTCTGGTGGCTATGCCTCTGTCAAACACTCTGGCTCTGCGGCTCTGGTGCTCTCGCTCTCAGCTTTAGCTTTGGCTCTTGGCTCTGGCTCTGGCTCTCAGCTTTAGCTTTGGCTCTTGGCTCTGGCTCTGGCTCTCATGAGCTTCTCTCAGCCTCTACATGCACCAATGTTTCGCTTGACCTCCAAGCACCCCTTAGCAACCTTCCAGTGACCTTTAGCAACAACTCGATGTTGTTAATGGAGCTCTCTGGTTCACTCGACCTTCGAGTGACTCCAAAACTCTTGTGCTCTCCCCTACCTCTCAATCATGCTCTCTGGATTTTGTGAGGCCTCTTCTGACTTTGTGGCTTCCACAACCATTTCTCTACATGTAATCATCCCTCTGTCTCTTCGACTAGCCCTCTTGATCACCAGCTCTGTGGCTCTACATCTGGCCCTCTGGTGCTCTGGCTCTGTGGCTCTGTGTATAATGCATTCCTGCATCATTGTTATAAATTCTCACTTACAACATGGCAAGGATAATGCGATAATTACAAAGGAAATACACAGACGGCCTTTCTTGGAGCAAATTCTTGAAAATAGCACATATTCCAATACACAGGGAATACTCGGAATTACACTATCGGGCGCAAAAACCCAAACTTCAAAGTCTATGAAATTGTCTTTTATAAACCCAATCAGGTCTACCTTCCATCATCATATCGCAATCACATAGGTGGGAGGTCTAAAAACCTCAATACATGGGAATACACAGAAATCCTCAATTCCCAGATTTCAAAATCTATGAAATCGAGTCTATAATCCCTATTGGGTCCGACCCTTATTGGCTTATCTCAAGTTGTGTATCAATGGCCCTTTATATCGGGGATCACCGATCGCCAATCGCCGATCGATGATATTGGCGTATCGCTATTAGCCCCGTCACTATAGCACACATCGCAATTGCAATGGCCCCGGGGGTCTTCACTTTGACCATGCCAACCGTTGATCCACCAATCTTCCGATTGCAGATATCACACCTCATGTCTTGCATCAGTGGGGGAGGGGGGGGGGGCGCTCTATGTCCCTGCTCCTCTGATTGTCGATTGCCCTGATCGTCGATATCGCAATCGCTAATCGCATTGGCGCAGGGGTCTGGGTTTTTCTCCTCTGATCGCCCGATCGTCGATCGACGATATCACCAATCGCATATCGCTCATCGCAAATCCTTCATGCCTTTGGCTTAAGTCCACCCTTTGAGCCTTTTGCGATGTGATTTTCCTTTAAGAAGGCCTTAAGTCCATTTTTATAAGAAATGCCTCCTTTTCCAAAGACAAAGGCAATATTCTTTGTACAATAACTTCTTCGTCCAAAGTCCATTTTAGCCCATTCAAATTGTAGTAGATTCAGAATGAAAGGATCTATGCAATGGGACTATTTCCAGGAGTAGCCCTAGACTTTAATTTTCCTCTGTGAGGAACACTTCAGACTTAGAAGTCTATCCAAGATCCATTTTGGATCAAATTGGCAAAGGCAATGGCTAAGGCTTTGAAAAGGAAAAAGAGGCATTAATTGACATTTTATCTATGAAAATAAAATAAATTAGGAGAAAATGGAGGTGAAAGGTCATGGGTTTCATGTGAGGAGGAAATTGAAGAAAAATATAGGAAAAATGAAGAGATTAGAGGCATCAATAATAAAAATACATCAGAGCATCAATTGGTAGCTTTTTGTCAGTTCAGTTTTGGAATTAGTCTAGAGGGGAGAAGAGCACCAAGAGGAGAAGGAAATCAAGAAAGAAAAGGAAGCACAAGGATAGAAAATGAAGGACAAGGAAAGCAAAGGAAAGAAATGATAAAGCAAGGAAAAGTTTGATCAAGCAGCTTCAGTAGGAATACTTGTAAGTAACAGGTTGCATGTATGATTTCCTAGCTAGTTTTGACATGCATGGTATGTGCATGTTGTTATTTTGTTGTCAATGGCATGGATTTTTTTTCAATTTTTGTTAGTGAATTTTAGCCTTGCCTTGCCATTTCTGGATATCCATGATGTGATGTGGACTTTTCTCGATTTGAGCTTTGGATTGCCGAAACATCTTGGATCTATGTGAGGTGGTCTCAAAAGAATTCCCAAGGCCTAAGAATCCCTTAACCAATAATGGTGGGTTACATGGTAAATCTAGAGGGTGGAGATGGGAAAATTCCTCAAGGTATAGGAGAAGAATTCTGAGGTATCCAAGCTCGGTTTGGTTTTGTGATCTCAACACTAGTTTAGGTGAGATCACGATATGGTGAGGGTGGAGGTGCTTTAACGTTTGGATTCCCTTGGTGGTTTATAAGTTGGTTTATCCCATGAGATCCCATGTTCATGCTTGGAATAGGCAATGGGGGTGATTGGTTGAAAGAAATATTTGGTTCAGCTAATATATGATCGGGTGGTATGTGGAATTCCCAAACCTAGCTAGATTTTTCCTATGTTTAATAAGAGCTAAGTTTCTCTTGCTTTTGATGGGTAAATGTACTTTTTATTATGTGGATTTAATGGATGTTCTCTCATTTTTATTTATTTTGTTATATGTTAGTTATAAGCATGGTTATTTGAGATTTCTTAGTCATGGCTCTTTCCATGTTTTTAATTTTAACTAAATAAATAATGAATGCAATACCTAATTGATGTTATGACAAATAATGTGAGAAGTTAGAAATCCTTATTGTTAAACCTTTTCATCTATTTATATTCATACTTTCATTCATGACATGTAAGTTGCATGTTTACCAAGTGTTTGACGAAATGTTAGTCCTGGTTGGGGAAGGTCAAGTCAAGTCCTGGTTTTAGTTTTGGTTTACAAGCTTTTTTTTCTATGTTATTTATCATCTCTGGAAGTTTCATGGAGTTATGGGAAGTGACTGGGTCTTATCCCTGGAAAATAGCCTTAAATCTCACATTTGTTGGCATAGCACTACCATGAAAAGGCTATAGTCACACTCAGGTAGGCTCATGGGAGTGACCAGAGGCTCTCAATCGCTTAGAGGTCTTGGAAAGGGAGTGACTGGGGCTCTAGGTCAATGAAAAAGAGAGACATCTTAGGGGTTGGAATCCTGGAGGGGTTGGGTTTCTCCTGTAGGTCCTATAGCACCTTAGGGAAGTTAGTAAGGTCTCAAGTTGTCAACTCCATTTCCTTAAAGTCATATAGGAGGTTGAGTCTTATCATAGAAACCCTCAGCTCATGTTTACCCTGGGTAAACTAGAGAAAGTGGGTAAACATGGGAGGAGGCAATTACAGGTTGGTATTAGAGCGGGTTTCACTCTATTTGGGTAAAGGATGATATTTCAAGGTTATGGTTGTCCAGCCATGTATCATGGTATATAGTTGGTATTGTCATGCATGATGTTGTTATGTTTTTATGATACTGATGTGTTGATATGGTTATATGGATATGCTTAATATTATACATGTACATGCTAATGTGGATTGATCTTGCAAATGAAATAAGCCTCCCCTGAGCATCACTGAGGTATGGATTTGAGTTTTTTGGTTTATCTGACATGGTACACTTGTAGGAAGAAGACAATCAGAGATGACAAGAAAAATTGTAGACTACAATTCTTGTGACTCTCCCTACAGATCAGCTGGGCAGCAAGGAGAAGAGCATTCTCTTGGTGTAGTGTATACATTGAGGAGCTTAAGAGAATATATCATAAGCTGCAAAGAAGACAACGACATATTGGTTGAGGCTCAGGAAATACTTGCAAGGGCTCAAGAGAAGCATGCAGAGGTTAATGCAACAATCCTTCAAAGTTTGTCAGAGTTGCAGAAATAGGGACGGATGAGAATCAATCAAGAATAGGAATAGAAAACTAATGGAGCTTGTGATAGCAAGTCTTGGTATGGATATAGGTTGGATAGAGGTGATGCAGTTAGAGGTGGAATATCACTAGATACGCCTGATGGGAGGACTAGTATGTATGGTCGTCATTCTAGTTCTTCATTCATGAGACATTATCATAGTCATCACTATCATCATCCTAATAGGAGGGATAAATATTTACCTAAGGATTTCAAGAAAGTCAAGACACCTACAATTGATGGAGAGATGAAGAAGGAATAAGATGCATAGGCATGGTTTATCAGGATGAAGAAATTATTTAGATTATATAGCTACTCAAAGAATATGAAAGCCGAGATAGCCACCTTCAATCTTAAAGAGAAAGCAGACATCTAGTGGGAAGATGTGAAGATATCAAGGGAATTTTGGAAGAAGTGTTGATTTGGGATGAGTTTGAGAGACTCTTGAAAAATAAGTACTTGTCAGAGAGGTACTATGATGACAGAGCTAAGGAATTTTATGAGTTGCGGATGGGTTTTATGATAGATGATGAGTATACTAGCAAGTTCTTGGAGATGTTAAGCTATGTGCCATATCTCAATAATGAGAAGGCTTAGATTTATATATTCATTGGAAATTTGTTTCTAGAAACATACAGAGACCACATTGAGTTTAATGAGCCTATATCGCTAGAGGAAGTCATCCAGAAATTGAAGCATTGTTATGAGCAGTCAAAGTGCAAAGCTAAGCCTAAATGTGACTTTAAAGGAAATGAGAAAGTTAAAGGGAAGTGGCCATAGAAGCAAGGAAGACCTCAAGATGTAGGTGATAAAGAAAATGTGGTTCCTTACAAGAATTTCAATAAAATTGAGAAGGGGCATGGGTCGTAGCCTAGAGAGCAGTAGACTAGAGGTGATGGTAGAGGAATGTTGCAGTGATGGATATGTGGCA
Organism: Pinus taeda; assembly: GCA_000404065.3. Lineage (NCBI taxonomy): Eukaryota > Viridiplantae > Streptophyta > Pinopsida > Pinales > Pinaceae > Pinus > Pinus taeda. Next base: position 136,696 of record APFE031408737.1, read on the forward strand.
AAGATCATCATACGAAGGGTTTTCCATTGTACTAGGGAGGTAGGACTCAAATATATAGTGCTCAGGAGGTGCAGACAGTTGGGGTTGTTGGTCATAGTATTCCTAATATTTATGTAGTTGTGGAAAACAGATAGGTGGATCACTAGGCATCTATTATTGAGATGGACAGTAAGCTTTGTGATTAATTTATTTCTATTTTGATTGATCCTGGATCTAATTATATTTATGTTATCATGACCTGGTGGATAATTGTGGCTTGAGAAAAGAAGTGCACGCAAAGTCTTTGTTGGTGTAGTTAGCTAAAGGTACTAAGAAGAGAGTTCATTACTAGGTAAGATCTTATGCATTCAAGTTTAATGATATGCCTATCACAACACATTAGAATGTACTACCATTGGGATCATATAGTATGCTTTTAGGTATGTATTGGTTGTATCTTCACAAGATCAAAGTAGATTGTTATGACAAGGCTACTGAGTGACTAGATGATAATGGGGAAAATAGAATCTTGCAGGGAAAGAAGAAGTCTACTTAGTGAGGATGATCACATCTAAGCAGGTGAAGTGCAGTTGCAAGAAAGGGTGTGTAATTTTTGCAGTTCATATTTCTAGTGACAAGGGTAAGGATGTTGAGAATGCATAAATATGTAAGAGTTACCATGTATTAAAAAAAACTTAGGGTTTGTTTCCATCAGATATTATAGAGTTGCCTCCTCGCAAAGAAGTAGACTTATATATTGAATTTGTAGGGGAAGCATCAACATCAAAGGCACCTTATAGAATTAGTACTCCAGAGTTAGTAGATTTGAAGTTGTAGTTGAAGGAAATGCTTGATAAGGGATACATTAGGCCAAGTGTATTTGCTTGGGGTGCAACAATATCTTTTGTGAAGAAGAAGGATGGTACTCTTAGGTTGTGCATTGATTACAAGAAGCTAAATAAGGTGACAATCAAGAACATGTACCCATTGCTGAGGTGTTGAGGTACAAAGTCCCCTAGGGTCTTGGGTCAATACCCTAGCAAATCGTGGGTTATCTACAAATAAAAACAAGCATTCCATGCAACCATGATACTAATATAAACAAACTACGCGAAGAGAGGTGCACCTGGGGGTCCTTCGTTTGGGTAGATCCAGCCAGGGTCCAAACCCTCTCAGAGTTCCTTTTGAGCCTTCAACTTGCAAGGCAATCAATTTAAGGAAGCATGGCAGTATATGGACCAAGCATCATAAGGAAATAAACTTCATAGCATATTGAAAGGTAGTTAATTATACAATTGAAACAACCATTCATATGTAAATCATAACATTGATATCATAAGCATGAAGAAGATTAATATCAGGGACAAGGCAGGTGTTTCTTTTATTATAGATAACTAAAATACAGTAAGGAATGATTTCACCTAAGTCTTCCTTTTGCAGGCTCTAAGCAAAACCATCCTTCGGATTCGTCCAATCTTAAGCCATCAACAAACTCCTTCCATGACTCACTCAAGGATATCTCCACTAATGGAAAGACATCATAACTCAAGGAAACAAGGGTTTCCTATAATGGGGGAATTGCTAGAAGCACAAGGATCTTCAGACCTGATCAGGGATAATCTCAGGAGAGTGATTTCTCTCTCTCTTTTCTCCTCCCTTAGGCCTTCCCATTGAAGCCTTTTTATACTTCTCCCAAAGTAGTTTTTTAGTTGGGAATTTTTTGGGAATAGTTGGGCCATGGGCACTAATAGGTAATCAACAAGTAAAACCCATGATCTCCACCTGAAATTAAGGAGATTTAATTTTTTTAAGTGTTTTAATACATATACGCGGGTTGGGTACACAAAGACCCACGTACACATGTGTTTAGCTCAAGGAAATGTCACATATAGGGAGTAAAACACTGTTTTTTAAGTATTTTGACAAGGTCTGGAAGGAAGGGTTTCCCTAGGCCATAAGTGTAGCATCACAAATATAAAGAGTGAGATTTGGAGCTATAACACGAGGATTGATGACTTGTTTGATCAGTTGAAGGGAGCAATAGTGTTCTCGAAGATTGACTTAAGATCACGATACCATCAAGTAAGCATCAAAGAAGAGGACATCTAAAAGATTTCCTTTGGGACTAGGTATGGGCATTATGATTTTTTTGTAGTTCCATTCAGTTTGACTAATTCTAAAGCTACTTTTATGTGCTTAATGAATAGTGTGTTGCATCCTTATCTGGATAAGTTTATTATTGTATTCATTGATGACATCCTGATATATTTTACGAATGAGGAAAAGCATGACAAGAACTTAGTAACGGGATTGAGGTTGCTAAGAGAGCATCAGTTGTATGCCAATCTTAGCAACTGCAGTTTCTTTCATATAGAGGTGCACTACTTGGGACATGTTGTCTCCAAGGAAGGCATAGTAGTAGATCCAGCAAAGGTAAGTTCTATCATGGAGTGGGAAGGCCCTCACAATGTGGATGAAGTTAGATCATTCATGGGGTTAGCAAGTTACTATTGGAGGTTCATCAGGAACTTCTCATGCATTACCTATCCTATTACATCATTACAGAGAAAAGGTAATAATTTTGAATGAACAGAGGAGTGTGCAACCAGTTTTGAGCAATTGAAGCATTTTTTAACAAATGATCAAATGTTAAAGATTGCAGATCCAGATAAAGAGTTCATAGTGTGCACAGATGCTTGCAAGAGAGGGCTTGGTGGAGTCCTTATGTAGGAGGGATATGTGATATGTTATGATCCTGGAAAACTGAATGAGCGCAAGAAGAAATATGTGACTCATGAGCTTGAGTTGGTAGATATTATTCATACCTTGAAAATGTGGGGACATTATCTTCTTTGTAGGAAGTTTGTGTTGATGAGAAATCATAGTAGGTTGATATATTTGTTTGACCAACCAAATCTAAATTCCAGGCAATATAGATGGTTGGCCACAATTAGTGAGTTCGACTTCGAGATTAGATACATCAAAGGTAAGGAGAACAAGGTTTCATATGCTCTCAGCAAGAAAGTATAGTTGAATCATGTTCCAACAATGAGCTCATATGGGACATATTTACAAGATTGGATCTTACAAGAAAGACAACAAGAAGATAGATATATAGAACTATTGACAGTGTTGGACCCACCAACATTCAGGGGATCTCCCATATATGAAACCCCAATCAAACCTCACATCATTTGGTGTAGGAGTCCCATCCGGTATAATGACTCAATTGCCAAATACTTAAATATTTGCCTTATCTCTAGATGTCAGCACAAGAGAGTGATGCAATGGTATCTTTTAACATCAAGGTGAGTGTGTCTGGTGAGTGTGCAACACAATTATGTCTAGGTTCTCTTATTACAAAAGGGGGGTAGAAAAGTGAGCCTCTAAGTGAGAAGTAATATTACCACACAAGAAGAGACTCATGTGAACTAGAAATTCCTATCCAACATCCAACGGAATAGTCCACAGTGGATGTGACATTCACTAAAACCAATGAACAAGAGAAGGTTCGTCTACCATCCAGTGGAATATTCCACAACAGATGTGTCAGTCATTATAACTGGTAATTAAGGAAAGGTTTGTCTAGTATCCCTTGGAATAGTCCACAAGGATGAGACAGCAGTGACAACCATTACAATACACTCCCAACAAGATAAGCACTAAAACAACCAAAATATTTCAATTATCTTAGTACATGTGAAATCAAACATGAAATAAAAATGCTCACAAGATAGTCTTACCAACATCCATAAGTCATCCATGGAAATGTGTTGGCCTCAAAAGGATTTTGTAATTAAGCAAAAGTTCCAATACACATATTTACATTGTACATCACTAGCAATAGTAATCGGACATTGGAGCCACTCCTTTCTCCTCAAAGAACTGACTGATCTCTCTAATGCTTTGTGGGAGGATCCAAGGTGCAAAGTCCCTTTCTCATACAATGAGGGGGTATATATAACCAAGGGGTGATTATTTTCCCTTATGACTCTTTAACTACCCTCATGATTGTTCAACTTTCTATGAATTTTCAACTGACATGACTCTTCATATTCATGTGTGTCCATTGCACTTTACAATACATTTGATTTACAATATACATGGCCCATAATAGTGATGTGGCCTTTTACAACCCATGACACGACTTGACATGGCATTGCTAACATGGACTAGCTTGATGATGTGGCAATGTTAAGTCGTTGTTGTTGTTGAGTGATAGATGTGTTCTTGGATATGATTTCTCTTATCCTCCGCATAGCTTGATTATGTGGGTTCTTCAATGATCTTTGGTCTTGAGAGGTGGTTGCATACATGTGTACCTTTTGCTTGCCCTTGAGAGGTTCCTTTGTCTATCTAGCTACAAGTGAGTCTTCAGTTATGTTGCCTCCTTTTTCATCATCTTGCCATGATTTAATAGTGTACATGTTCCTGCAATTCACTCATGATAGGACGACATCAATCTGAAAACTCCCTATTCTAAGATGATGCATTTTTATCCATGACCTGAGCCCGAGATAGGCGATAAGCTAGGAAAGAGGGCCTAGTGACTACGTATTCGCAGTTCCAGATGATGGGGGGATAGGTTGATCATTAAGACTATGTAGAGCACATCTTAGGCTTGATTAGGGAACTTCTAAGCACAATCGTCACTGGGGGAATTGTGTAGTCACCACTAGAGGTCAAGATTACATAGTTGAGATAGTCAATTGCTGATGCGGGATGGGACCCTGGGAGATAAATCTAGGTAGTTTTCAGAGGCAATGAGGACTGGCAATAGAAAGACCTGGAGGACAGATCTGCGCAGTTCATGAAGTCAGTGAGCTCTAGTTAAGTGAGTACACCAGGGAACACCTCTTCTTAGTTATGGATTCCAAGGGAGGTTGGGTCCTCTATGCATTGTAGGGTTTCAGTAGGAAAGGGGAGGAGCTTAAGGACTGGGATTGTGAAGTGCGCAGTTCAAGTTAGACTGGGAGGAACTGCTGCACAATTTTAGGGATGAAGGGAGGTTTTTGAGCTCTGGAATTGTGTAGTGCAACTACCCTGGGGGGTACTGACTATGCACTATATAGTTCTAAGCAACAAGATTGCATCACTGAGGGCTAAGACTATGCAGTTTAGTCGGGGTCCAGTGAAGCTGAGTTGCCCGGTCGGGAAGATTTTTGGAAATATGGCTGAGTGCAGGAGGAAGATGAACTTGTGAAGAACTTGAACTTGTGATCACATACTTAGAATACTTCAACAATATGAAAAAATAGACCACTAAAACAAAAAGACAAAGCATTACCCTCTTTGTGACTCTCTCATAACAAGAAGCAACAAGTGTGACACTAGAGATAGACTTTAGGATGACAGTGACGACACTTGTGCAACGGTACTCAAAGCTTTGTGTATGAGTGTGATGGGAATTCACATAACTAAGACAACTCGAATACACAAAGACCAACCTTCAAAATCCCTAGAAAAGGTCTGCAAGCATGGAAAAATGATCAAACATGCCAAAAGACTACAATTGACTAAACAAGCAAAAGGGGTGAAATGACTAAAAATATCATGAAATGAGCTCAATTGTTTGCAAAAACTAAGGGAAAGGCAAGGGAAGGCTCAAAAATTTAAGTGCAAGCCAAAATTTTGAAGGGTGTTGCAGTCGCTACAACAGTTGGCAACACACTAGCTGAATTCCAACTCATCTGTCTTTGTTAGTTTTCTAGTGCAGGGCTTTGTTCTTTTAAGGAGAATTGATGCATCGCGCAAATTACTTTGGCTTCACCACTTACCCCATGGGCATACATGGTCCCCTATGTACCTTCTCAATTCAACACAACATAAGATTTAGTTAAATCACAATTTTTTGAATTGGGAAAGGTAGTTTAGCTCATGAGCTTAAGATTTTTAGAGTACACTTTTTCATCTATGATGTTTCTCTACTGCTAGCAGGCTTGAATAGCACCCTGACAGAGTCACATAGGAACACAAGCATTGCTCCACTACCAATGAATCTGGAAAGTACCCCTATGGAGTTGCTTGCTTAACCTCTCTATGAAGGAAGCCTTTCGCTTCCTTCACCTTTATTTATTTATTTAAAGAGAATTGTGCATCGGCACTTATTTATTTTGGGGTAGAACAGGGATCCCAACTTATTGAGATAAGAAGAGGTTGTTCCTTCAGAGAAGCATATAATACCTTTGATTTAGGTTTAGTCATTTAGATTTTCCCCTTCTTCATTTCTACTAGTTGGATAAGCTTAAAACAACCAAAGTAGATAATTAAGTATAGGCATGAGGTTATCGAACTAGACACGGGTTCATGGTTGGACAAAAGCTCTCATTACAGACAGATCGTCTTGTGACACTACATTGCTTGGATTGTTTGGTTGAAGTTCAAAGAGTATTGTGACACTACATTGCTTGGACAGAGGACTGTCCAAGCAATATAGTGTCACAAGACTCTTTGAACTTCAGCCAAACACACAATTGTAAGCCACAACACAGTAAGGCACAACCCTTATTTACAGAAGCAAAGAAACACAAAACTAAAGAAAACATAGCAATAAACAATGAAAGACTATGTACATAGTATGGGGCACAACCCCAGTTATTCATTGGACATATTTTTTGAAGTCTTGGATATTGATAGGGAGGGATTTAATATTCCCATCCAATGATTGAAGACAATATGTGTGTTGACCAAGCTTTTGATGGACTATGTAAGGACCAATCCACAGGGATTGAAACTTAGTGTGTTTTCCTTTGTGGTCGTGGGATTTGTCCCACTTCAAGACTAAGTCACCCACACTAAATTTATTCTTCCCTGTATAATTTCTATCAAACCATCTCTTGGTATGACTCTGATGAAGTTAAAAAAAATATTTTGCTTTAAACCTTTCTTCCTGTAGCTTGTCCAATGTGTCCATCCTATGTTGAACTAAAAGAAATGGCTTGCCTTGGGAATCTTGGGACAATTGGAGAGCAGGCAAGTAGATCTTCGTGTTGGGCATGGAATCCCCCAAGGCATGTTTTGGGGCTTAAAGCCCAATTTTTGACCAAATCTTGTTGTAAAAGCTCCGTGAATTGTGGGCACAGAGCGCGAAATTATGATAGAGTCACAAGGTTGTCCACCCTCGTTTTGTAATGTAATGTCAGCTTAATAAACCTACCCATGGTCCGCAGACCATGGGATTGTATAAATAGAGTGAGGCTCTAAGTGCATAAGATAACGAAATGAAGAGGTAGAGGAGCATGAGAAGTCTAAGTGATTAAGAAAAAGTGTAAAGTGGGTCTTTGGGTCATAGGGTAGGGAAAGGCTCTGTAGCTGAGTGCGCAGACGCCGAGTAGTCCACAGATGAGTGCGTGGACCCCTGTAGCTGAGTGCATAGGGCAGGTTGAGTCTGTAACCATTGGAAGAATCAATAAAGAGAAGTTTACCATATTTATGTGCATATTTTCCTGTTTTAATATATGATTGGGTATAATTTTCAAGTATACTATTTATTTGCTGTGCAAACTTATATGAATGTTTTGTATAAATAATTATAATGTAAGACATCCAAGTACGTAGAGGTAATTAACTAGTATAGGAAGATAAGTAATATCTTGGGTAACATCGCAGAGCGTGTATCTAGCAACGTGGAAGCTCCACAACCCCTGGTTAGGGCCGCGAAGAAAGTGTATCAGGTCATGAGGAATAGGGAAGTTTGTGAAGTGACCTATGCACAGGGAAAAATAGTGGGACCAGTCAAACCTCTCAGACATCTCAAGTGTGCGGAAACCTGGTTCTAACACCCTCCCATACTACTTCGGGTGAGATCTTAGTCTACGCCCCGTGGAATGTTGCCAAAAGGGCTAGTAGTACAGGGATTTATTTGGCTAATTAAAATCCGAAACTGGATTAGGCGCAAACAATCCAACAAATGGTTCCGTTGCTGGGACCAAGATCTGCATAGAGATGTCTAATGTTGTATCACTATAATTCGATAAAGAAAGGAATTGAAGTTTGGTTGGACAGAATGATTCATGAATTCACGGCATAGGAAAACAGGAATCCGTGACTATCAAAGGAAGATTAGTTAGACTATAGATATCCACAAAATTTTCTTTGCATCCTTCCCCACTAAGTTATACGAGTGGATAGCGAAGCTAGAAGATAGGCAAGGAATGTGTAAACTCGACAGACCTATTGTGTGGACTCCATACTTGGTGCGCAAACTAGAAGTATCGGAAGATAAGATTGCACACTATCAATCACTGGCTCGATCGAATCATAGGAGGATTCCTCATCGAATTCACGGTAGATACATCAGTCAGTTATAGCGAGGTAGAACAACGCTTCCTCAAAGGACCGCGAGGTAAGTACGTTAAATATTTGAACACTTGGATTAAAATGCTACTGTGTGAAAAATGGGTTATGCAAATAAATTGATGTTTGGGGCTACGCGAAGTGGGATAATCTACATAAATGAAGGTAACACAGAACTAGAAACTAGCACCTTGATTTCACCTCCGCGAGGGGGCAAAGAAGAGCTTGTGAAGGTCTCGCCAAGAAGTACGATCAATCTGATAAGGCATATAATTCCACACATGCCACCCACACCCACACCACCGCTAGTTTCACCGTATTCACCCTCGTCTTCGCCCATACCACCTCTACCACCACTGTGTAACAGTATGGAAAGCGGGATAAAGCTACTAGTTTTCAAGGGAGTAGGGAATGAAGATATGGACCAATTTTGGTTCGTGATAAAAGTTGTATGGGAAGCACAAGGAGTCACGGATGAAAATATAAACAAGGAAATGTTGGTTAGTGCTCTGCAATTTCATTAAGCTGACTTGGTACATTAAGCATTCCAATGACAATCATAATGTAGGGATCACGGATATCCAAGTTGCGCTAAACAAAGAATTTAGCAGGCCAAAGTCAGAGGCACAGTCAATCATTGTGTTCAACGAAATCACAATGCTACTAGGTGAGACCCCGTGGGATTTGGATCAAAGATTGAAGTGCAGAATTTATGAAGCGAACATGACATTAACAGATGGGAAACACCGTGAATTATTTGTAGAATCGTTAACGCCACATCTACAAAATGTGTTGTCACAACATAGGCTAAGACTCAGGTCGAGGCCTTCGAGGTCACGATGAGATTGCATGAGACCTCGATACAAGATCCCAACCTAGGAGTTCAGCATATTCACGTGCAGTTGAAAAACTTGTGCCTTGAGATGCACAGTTTGAAATAAGAGAGGACAACCCACCTAGAGATGCACGATGAGGTATGGTGTGTAAAATGCAAGGGCCAGGGACACGACAAGGACCACTGCCCAGTGTTTGCAAATTACCTTGTGGGAGGAGGGAAAATGCCACTAAGACTAGAGGCACAAGCAAGACCAGCATGGCGCTTGCATTGTGGTGTGTGAATTGTCATATATGAAGAAAGCATGTTATAGATAACTACCATCTATTATAGAAGGATACACAGAATTCACAACAGTTGTTCTGTAATTTTTGTAGGTCAGTGGGACATGATGAGTGCACCTATAGAAGTTATGAGCTGATGATGGATCCAGCTCCTACCTGTAGAGTTTAGGACGAAACACAGCCCCTCGATCAAAATGCAGGAATGGCGCACATCAGATTTTAGGGGTGGGGACAAGGCCAAGGTGGATGGGGACTAGGAAGAGGTCGCGAACAACTGATATGTTATAATTGCGGAGGGCCAAAGCATTATGCCCACATTTGTACGAATCCACCACAACCATCGCGCTTGTATTGTACATTGTTTGATCATGAGATGGAGGATTGTCCCACACCGATAGCGAGGTTGCGTGATAAAGGAGCACTCCATCCTTCACCAACTCAGAACCTGCAAATGATGAGGTCTAAATTGCGTGAGGGAGATCCTAACGTAAATATTGTGCTCTGGAGTGGAATTATGACAGGGCATGACAAACGCAAGCAGCCCAAAGAAAGTACCTGGGTTCACAAGGCTCTAATGAAGGAACCATAATTTGATTTGGAGCGCGCTAAGGAGACCTTCATGGAAGCTAAGAGTAGCTTCGTTGATGCCTCCACTTCAAGAAGTAAAGATAGACTAGAGTCAAAAATGGACCCATCGATGCTCACTACATTCTTGGAGACATGCATGAAGATGCTACGCGACAGCAAGGCTGTAAAGGGGTTGTAAGAACTTATAACTAGATGCGCTGAGACTGCACCAGGAGAATGGTGCATAGTCTGAAATCTTGGGAAGCACACAATGTGAATAGGAAGGGAGATGAGATTGACCACACAGATTGGGGAATATGAGACAGACCAAGTGATTCTAGATCTAGGATCAGACGCAAACATCCTGCCAAAGCAAACATGGGAGCTCATGGGCAGGCCTATGTTGCAATGGTCTCCTATCCAACTGCAAATGGAAAACTAGCAAAATATCCTACCTATGGGGAGATTGCAAGGAATCACAGTAGATATTGAGGGAGCAAGCACGCTAGCAGATTTTGAAGTAATAGAGATTGTTAATGACAACAATCCCTACCCTGCAATATTGGGAATAGATTGGGCCACTGACATGAATGGAGTGATAAATCTAAAGAAGTGCAAGATGATCTTTGAGAAAAGGTCTCTATGCATAGTGGTACCTTTAGACCCTGCAGAAGGATCGTGCTACATAGAACCAGTGTGCGACTACAACAGTAACGACGATCTGGACTGCATCTACAAGATAACTACATGGGAGAAAGACTGGGCAAATCCAATCACGGATGGCCAAGTCTCATGGTAGTGCAAAATCTCCTGCACATTAGATTCTAACAAGGAGATAGAATGATGGCAAAACTGGTTACACGAGGTAACCACGCTTAGTTGTAACATGATGACGAGGTCATTGCACTGTGTAGCAATAGAGGTAAGAGATCTACCTAGTATGACGAGTTAATCAGAGTGGATGACTTCTTGAATAGATTTGAAAGAGAAGTGTTAGAACATAAACACTTCAAAGCTCTGAAATGGGTACTGCAGGCTATACCCACAAGCTAGTGGGGTATGCACCAAAGAAGTTTTGAGGACTAGCACAAATGCAAAAGGATGATGCACATGCAGTTTGAGAAGCCTCTGATGTGGTTAAAAGACAAGTATGATGGACGGGATGATCTATGTGCACACCTCACAAAATGGACAAAGGTCTATGGGGAAGAGCCACAACCTGAATGGGTGCACCTGTTCTGTCATACCCTAGATATTATACCCATGAATTGGTATATTGAGACAGAGCTCCGCCATGGCACGAATGAATGGGATATCTTACACGAGGGATTCCTACTAACCTTCACATTTGAGGATTGTTGGTGGGATACTGTTGATGATGCGTTACAAGCAGTAAAAGTAGTTATCTTTAAAATACCACAGGAGCAAATGAAACTGCTTCAGCTTGAATCCGAATGTAGCTAAGCTGCCGCTGGAGTGTTACAATGTAAATATTGAAGAAGACGACGAAGAGCCATGAAAAGTTAACATTCCAAAAACTGAAGGCTATCACAAGGTTCAAGGGCCATTGATTGAAGACCCTGGAATAACCTCGCTAGTAAAGACAAAGCAGGTAAACATTGGTTAAAAGGTTGAACCAAAGTATGCAATGCTCGATGACTACTGGGATGATGCCACAGTGGATAAGGTCGCTGACTTACTCCGCGATTACCAAGACTTATTCCCGATAAAGATCACAGACTTAAAGGGGATCATTGGCGATTTAGGGATGATGAAGATCACCCTAAAACCCGATGTGAAGCCAATGATGCAGAGGCCTTACCACTTGAATCCATAGTACAAGGAAAAGGTCCGCGTAGAACTCGACGAAATGTTCGCAGTCAGAATCTTTGAGCTAGTGGAAGAATCCGATTGTGTAAGCCCTATGGTAGTGCAGGAGAAGAAGCAGAAGGACGAGATAAGAATATGAGTGGACCTTAGGAAACTGAATGATTCTTGTGTGCATGACCCATTCCTGACTTCGTTCATGGATAAAGTATTAGAAAATGTCGAAAGGCAAGAAGCATATTCTTTTACTGATGGATACTCAAGGTACCACCATATCAAAATCACGCCGGAAGACAGGAGCAAGACCACCTTCGCGAATGAGTGGGGTTGCTTTCAATACACTGTTATGTAGTTTGGGTTAAATAATGTGTCAACCATCTTTTCACACATAGTTGTTGCATCATTTAAAGAATATATCCACAAATTCCTAGAGGTCTATCAGGATGACTGGACTATATTTGGATTAGTTCAACACCATGTAGCGAGCTTACGCTTGATGCTAGATACTTTCCGATGACACCAAATTGCGTTGAACCTCAAAAAGTGTATGTTCCTGGTTCCCTTTGGGAGCTTGTTGGGACATGTGGTCTACAAATAGTGACTAATGGTAGACCCCGTGAATATTGTAGTAATTCTTAATTTAGAAGCACCGCGAAGTGTTAAACAGTTGCGCACTACCCTGGGACATACGGGGTACTATAGGAAGTTCATCAAAAGCTATTCCCAAATCACCACACCAATGGAGAATCTATTGTAAAAGGATGTCACGTTTTGTTGGAATGATGATTGAATGAAGAGCCTGGATGTACTAAAAGAGAAATTGGCCTCCGCCCAATCCTGGTCTTCCAAAAATGGGATGTGGAGTGTCATGTTCATGTTGAAGCATCATGTATAGCATTGGGAGTAGTGCTAACACAAGAGGGTGGAGATATCTTGGATCACCCTATCGCGTTCATGAGTCACAGGTTGTCTAAAGCAAAAAATAACTATTCCACAACTGAACGCGAGGGGTTGGCTATGGTGTACGCGCTCTAAAAACACTGACACTATTTCCTAGGGGGACATTTCAAGATGTATACAAACCATTTCACACTGATATACTTGGTCAACAAGCCTGTGTTGGGGGGGCACATATGCAAGTGGCTCTTATTGTTCCAAGAATATGACTTTGAGGTCATGGTGAAACCTGAACGCTTGGACGCGAGACTGGATCACTTGTCGCGTATTGAGACAAGAGAGGAACCTACTAGTTTGGAGGAAGGATTACCTGACGCACATCTATTTGTTGTGTGCATAGAGAATGGAAAATTTGAAGATGTAATCTACTTTCTGACAACAAGAAGTGTGTTGAAGGAATACTCCATCCAGCAGAAGAAGGAACTGGTGGTGTGCACGACTGATTTTTCTATCATCGCGAGGCACCTATAGAAAATGGGCAATGATGAGATATTGCAAAGGTATGTACCTGAATTTGAATGAAGTCAAATCCTCGCGGGAGCACATGTGGGAATTGCAGGAGGACATTATGTAGGATGAGAGACCGTGCAAAATATTCTCTGCACAAAGTTGTGGTGGCCAACCCTGTTGGCATTATGTTTCTAGTATGGTTATATGTTACAGATGTTTTACTTGATGGCAACACCCATGGCATGGCTCTCAATATGATAAGAATTAAGAAGTATGCAGGAGAACAGTTCAGAAGATGTGTACCTGCAGGTACGCCGTGCAAGGACCGCGTCCCAACATGCAGGTTACCCATTCATGAGGTGTGTACCCCCAGTGCACACTCTTCAAGGCAGTAAAGCGCACACACGTGGGGTTTCTTATGTTTAACCCTTGGTATTTAGCCGACGGTATTGTCTTATCATGGTTTTGGCCCGTGGTATTGGTCCATGATTTGAGGAAGAGCTTGCCTATATAAAGCAAACGAGATCATTTGGCTTGTGCATCTTTTGAAAATTGAATATCTTAAGATCTAAAATATTGGGTTCTCGGTTTAAAAGATTGATCTATAAAAGAGAAGTTGAAAGCTAATCTGTGAAGGGTGATCTCTCAAGCGCAAGATCAGATCTGAGCATCTGACTGTATTTCGGCCCTAATCAGAGGTGCACAGGTGATTAACGGTGCGAGTGCGTGGGCACGCAGAGCAGAAGAAGGATAAGTGCGTGGGTACGTAGGGGCGACAAAGGCACGGTGCGTGGGTACGCAGAGGCGACGAAGGCGCAGTGCGTGGGTACGCAAGGTGACGAAGGTTCAGGTGCATACGCACAGAAAAAGTACGCGGCGCGATAGTGTCTTTGGGTGCGTGGCTTCAGTGAAGTACGCGGCGCGATAGTGTATCTGGGTGCGTACCTACAGCAACAGTATGCAGCGCGATTTGAAGAAGAAGTGCGTAGACATGCGGTGCAACAGAGGGCTTTCTGTGTGTATACGTAGGGGCGCAAAAGGTGAAGTGCGTGGGGACGCAGGCCAGTGAAAGGAAAACTGCGTATCTGTCTTAAGATCTTCTGTTGACTGAATTTTTCTGTTGATAAGGTGTTCTAGCTTCAGTTCTGTTATTGTTGATCTGGTTATTGTAGCTGACTGTGTAATTTACATGTGCTTGATGATCATTTGATGTATATGGATCCAATTTGAAAATTTATGAAAAGTGGTCCTTGAAAAGAAGTAGGGGGTTGTAGCTCCCTTCCAGGAGAGACTGGAAAACGAGAGAGAGTTGTAGCTCTCTACAGGTTGCAGCCTGCGTACTGGTAAAGGGCTGCACCAGTACAGAACCTTTGTAAAAGAAGTTTCTAATTTGAAAGAAGATAGAGACATATTGCAGCAGGTGGTTTTC
>APFE031408740.1:0-10564 GCA_000404065.3 Pinus taeda
AACAACACTTCCGTCTTTATAGATGTGAGTGGTATGCTTCCTGGTTGCCATAATTTTGCTTTCCATTTTTCTTGCTAACCTGAATGCCTTCTCTAATGAATCAGGTTCCCAAGGCGAACATCATGTTGGATATTATCCTTTAAAGACCCTATAAACACATCAATCCTATGCTCCTCTGGAATATCTTTTACCCATATGTTCAATTTTTGGAACTCCTCAATGTGCTCCATTATTGAACCCTTTTGTTTGAGACTTATCAATTGGCTAAAAAAAGTGTTGCTTTTTGTATCCTCATAATGTGCTATCAAATTCTTCCGTAAAAATTGTCCAAGTGATAATTTGTTTACGAGAGCAAAGCCATTGATACCATACAAACTGATTTGGTTCCAATATAAAGTTGCAATATGTACCTTTTGTGTGTTTTGCACATTATTGAGATCAAAAAATTGCTCCATCTGTAATATCCATGTTGCGGGATCCTTGCCATCAAACTTCCTCATATCGATTTTTGGAATATGGTGGGTCTTCGATCCCACATTAGATTCTATGATATCATGATTAACATTTCTTTTATTCGCATCATGAGTTTCCTTTACTACCTTTTCACCATTAGTAAGTATTTCTTGTAGAAAATTTGTCAAATATGTCTTCAAATCTGCCATGCCTGTCTTCAAATTTGTGTTCAAATCTATCTTCAAATTGTCCATCTTAGCTTCCATGCCATTCATCTTATCTTCTGTTAACTTTTGTGAGAGTGACATTTGCTACACTTGTTCTTGTAATTTTGATATATCATGTAGCATTTCTTCCTCTTCTTCATGAGTCATGCTAGAGCTTTCAGGTTCCTTACTAGGTGTTTGCATATTCTTTCCTTGGGGAATCATTTACTGTTAATAATGCTCTACTAGCACTTTGAATTTCTTCAAAATAAATTTTCAAACCAATCTTAAGCAAAAATTTAAAAGAATCTACACACCTTTTTTTCACTTTGTAGGAGCTCGATATTGCCTCTAATGTATCTCTATACTTTCAGAAGATCCAATTCTGAAATTGCGATCTGTGGTAGCCCTCTGTGTCCTCTTTCCAATGCCACCAGTCTGATCCAAATTGGATTCTCCAAGGAAGAGTTATGTGAAATCTCCACAGTGACTTGATTATAGACTAGTTCAGTAGAGCGAACTTGTACAACGTGCCACGAGTCACTGTTTCGACATTTGGCTCTGAAAAATTTATAGAAGAAACTACAGTCCATCCTCTTTCTACACCGTCTTACGAAATTTCAATCTAATGCTAAGAGAAAACATTATGACGATTTTCCCCAGGTTACCTATTTGGAATGTAATTCAGGAGTCTGCAAAAAGACCAACTTCCTTAGATCATATCGCTGCAAATATAGCGCAACAAGCTCTAAAATTCGGACCTGAGCTTTAGCGCGATGTCTTCTCAAATGGTTTTTTTTTTCAACTTCTGAAACGTCGCATAAAAAAAGTTATAGTGAAAATGCCACGATGACTTGTTTGGAGCAGCGAAACCCTAGAATCCAAAGCTGTGATACCAAATGTTATGAAACCAGCTTCAAGAAAGATAGAAAAGATAGATCAACGCCTTATAATTCAGTCTCTTCGAGGGGGAAACCTCCTTTACATTACATAAATGAAAAATTCTTGGATGATTCAAATGACAAAACCTCCTTTCTATATATAGGAGTCTAAGGAGTCACAATATTACCCAGCCGACCTAACAATAATAATATAAAGCCACAAAGATAATAATAAAGGGATTCTATGGGGCACAGTAATAACAATATGGGGACAATAGGGGCACAAAAATATTAATAAGGGGTATAACTACAATAGTAATGGGGTAATCACTAGTATTATAGGGACCCAACAATTTCAGCCATTGGATACTTCATATTATAGTGGTCTTGGGGTATCTGATTCATTGAGGAGCTGAGGTCAGATGTGTACCTGATTGTGATGCAGTATGGGATGCATACCTTTGGGCACATTTATGGGGTGTGTTCAAGGGGAGTAACTTGATGGAGATGATCGAGGTGAGACACTTTGCAGTTGATGGAGTTGCAACGATGATGATGCCTTGGTGGAAACACTTGGGCATAGGTTGAGCCGAGACTTAACCTCTTTTGAGACATGGTGGCTGATTGGTTTACAACCCTGGGAAACACATGGATGATGAGACATGTGTATACTTTTCCTTTGATAGACTTGAGGTATGACATATTACAGATGTGATGGAGGTTGCTTCGTGGACCTGGAGGTGTTACATTGAGAGTTGATTTGATAAGAGGATCTCTTCATTTTGGGGAGATGGACCTCACACATATATGGATGATGATTTTTGGATAGATGCAAATGATTGACATGCAAAAAATTGACACGACCATCATGAAATCATGTTACGAATGAGATGGAGACTACTTCACGAACCTCGTCATGACTTACTGACATTTTATGGAGATGGGATGGATTCTTGTTCAAGTTGATGTTGTGATAGGATGTTGAGAGAAACAACTGATGATGGCATGAGGAGGTGCATTATCATGGTTTGAGTGCAATAGTTGGATTAGCTACCCAACTAGTTCAAGTCATGGGGGCTATATCAGTGTACCGAGATATGTGGGAGTCGAATTGGAGTATCATGGAAGCGATTCACATGATGATGATACATGATGGGGCCAGACACGATATATGTTGCAGTGATAGCATGGACCTTGAGTTGGAGGGACTAGCCTTCCATGGTGGGGCAACATGTGGAATTGAGACGAATGGGGTTGATGATCATAGATTGAGGAGACTTTCCTATTCATAGAGGCTTGAGCCTTGATGGTTATACTATGGCATAGTAGAAGTGGGCAACATGGACATTTTTGTAGATGTGGGAGCTGGAGATACTTTGCGATGTCGTATGATGGTGTTGTTGAGGATAGCAACCATTTAGAGTGGGGGAGTATGTCACGCCCACGAGATGAGTGTTTGCGATGTGCGACGGGGCAGTGGCAAAATCTCGATTAAAGGAAACGAGTCAAGTTGCGTTGATGAGCAGGTGTTTTCGGTTAAATGCACCCTGGTGGGCATGTGACAACGAGTAGAGGCGAGCCATTAGGAGAGTCGAAAAACCGAAAATAAAAAAATTGACCAAGTATGGGAATGTACAACGAGTTTATAAGAAGTGTTGAAAAATCGATGAGTTCATGGGTCAACGTGCAGAGCGATGAGTTGGGTGAATCGACGCAAATCTTAGTGATTTTGGGCGAAAATGTATGGTTGGCCTAGGTAGGATGACCCACCTTGATCCTTGATGGACGCATATATATTGGAGGGCGAGATGGAGGAGAAAGGAAATCATCCAACAAGAAAGTTCAAGCATAAGGCGTGGGTCTAAGCACTTGGACAAGTAAGGAGGAAGAGAAAATGAAGAGGGCAATGTGCAGGCGGACTGAGGGCCCCAGTGGCAAGCCAAGGCAAAGGGAAACACAGGTTTTCAAACAAAGTTCTGAACGGGTCGAATGGACTGAATTACCGAATGAGCTAAACAGGTCGAACGAAGTTCTAAATGGGTCAAACGAGCTGAACGACCGAATGAACTAAACGAGTCAAATGAAGTTATGAATGGGTTGAACGAAGTTCTGAACGGTCGAATGAAGTTCTGAATGAGCCGAACAAAGTTCTGAATGAGTCGAACAAAGTTATGAATGAATTGAATAGGTTGAATGACCGAACGAGATGAATGGGTCGAATGAAGTTATGAACGGGTCGAATGAAGTTCTAAACGAGGCGAACGAAGTTTTGAATGGTTCAAATGGGCTGAACAAATGAACGAGCTAAACGGGTTGAACAAAGTTCTAAATGGGTCGAATGAAGTTCTGAACAACTGAACGGTGAATGAACCGAGTGCGAGCTACCCGACATGCATGGGCCACCCTGAACGATAGACTTGGGCACTGCTAAATGGGCAGGCCGAGTTCATGTGTTTTGGATAGATTCTCAAGGTGATACTTGGGATTGCCTGACAAAGGTTGTGTATGTAAAACACTTGTAAAAGATTGTTATTATTATTATTTGGGCACATTCTAACTAGGGAGATTCCCCTCCCATTAAAAGAATATTATCTACTATGCATTTATATAAATGATGATGATGAGTGTATTTCTATTGTGTTGAAAGATGAATGGTTAGTGTAATTGAAGAAAAATATCTAAGTGTTGAATGTTAGGCGTAGTCCGTGCTCGAGATTATTGGTGAAAAGAAATTGGGTAGCGGTGCCGCACCTGCCTATGTGCAGTTGAAATATCACTGCCAAGATAGGAGGGTGACATTATCAATCTCATGTAGGAACACAAAAGGGTTCAAGGAAAATCAAGTGTGAAAAGAAAAAGAAAGCACAAGGAAAAGGGAGATACAACAACAAAGAAAGAATCCAGAAACTTTTAGCAGGGAGCACGAGAAGCAACACTGGAGACGCAATTGAGCTCGATGCTTTGAAAATTTGGTGTGTTTTCCCTATATTGATTCTTGGGGCTGTTGGACTGTGGTGTCTAATCCTGAATGGCCAGTGGGAGGCTCAGTGGATGATTGAACTATGAGTGCTTGCCAAGTAGTTGATAAACCACTAAGTACTTGTTGAATAAATTGATAAACCACTTAGTGCTTGTAAATGTGATGATAAACCACTCAAGTGATTGTTGAATGGGTTAATAAACCACTCAAGTGCTTGTTTTAAGGCTAATAAACCACTAGGAAGGGTATCTAAACCATTGTGGTGCTTGATGAAAAGAGTTGATAAACCAAAAAGTGCTTGCTTAGGAAGTTGATAGACCACTTAATAATTGCTAAGTAAGATGATAAACCACTTGGAAAATGGGCTACAAACTCCTGCAGTGCTTGCCTTGAAAGTACAATTAATAAACCACCTAGATTGTAGATTTAGACTCTCGTAATTGAGTGATATCCTAGTTGAGCCTTGGGTGAATTCCCTGAGCAAGCATCCCCTCAAACTTTGTATTCGGCTTGAGGGTGGTCAAGTACATGAAAAATTGTGGTGTAGCTGGCCTATGGTTGGGTGGAGAGTTGAAGTCCCTCCTTTAGTTGCCAACCATTCCAAGTTATTCAGATAAGTATAATTACTTATGCATAAATGAATTATGGATGATGAAATTATCTGATATGTTATTGGAAAATTTATGGATCAACACTACTAATGGAAGGTCGCTTGAATTCATTGCATGCCACCATGGTGAATGAGTTGCCTTATATGTTCTTATGTTTATGTGAACTTATGGCACTATATGATGGTTATTATATCCATGCACTGAATGGTTACTTATAGGAATATATTTGGTTGTATGAAGTCTATCTGCTAACTTGATATTACAAGTGTTTCCAACTATCTGACATGTATATGAATATAATAGTTCATGGGTATACTTAATATTATAGCCTATGTCATATGTTGTATGTTAAATGTTGTTAGTCACTCGATTTAATAGTGATGTGATGATCATATGATTCATGCACTCTCGTATATTGTTTTGATATCAAGACGCCAATGCTCCCAAATCTCTCCCGATGACCCCTTCTAATCTATTATCAATCAAGACTATGGATCAGATTCCATTCACACAATGTGCAGGTGTCAAGTCATAAAATGGGATAAATAATTTAACATTTATTTTGTCAATCTAGGTAGGTAAACTACGAGGTGAAACACAATGTGTGTAAAACCGATTCTTAGTGTTCTCCTATCAAAATTAATCACAAGACATATACAGGTAAATCTTAGAGTTGATTCACCTTATACTTATTTCCAGATTCTTAAATTGAAATTTAACTTGTTGACATAGTTACAAATTTAGTAGGATATATCACACTTCCTCAATAGATACTCCATCTGAATTATTTTTTCATCAAAAAGAATTAAAATTGTTCTCAAAATAAATTTAAGTAAAATATTTTTTTTGAGTTTCAAAAGCAAATTCTAATCACAATCACTCTTTCTATTCTAAAAACACAAATCCAATATTAAAGCTCTAATTAATTAAATGGTTTGAAGCATCAATCTAAGAAAATTACTCAAAGACGCTAAAATATGTAATTACATCAAATAAATAGGACCCTGTGTGATTACAGGATCACTACAGGAAATCTTGTAATTACTACAGGAATTCATGTGTGATTACAGGGTCACTACATGAATTTTAATAGTTATTACAAGATTTTCTATTGTCATTACAAGATCACTACAAGAATTCTAAACACACAATTTGTACGAATTTGAAGCACACGATTACAATAATTTAAAGCATGCGAATACAAGAAGAATGAATAATTACAAGAAAACAGAGCATACTGTTCATCACATAAAACTCACGAATTTTGAATAGAAGTCACGTTAAACCATATTACAGCTTAAAAATATATATTTTGACGAGGAGGTTGGCTTTTGGAGGTATAGAGAGTCTCATATGCAGATTTATAGTGAGGAGTAGGAGGATCTAATGGATGTGGGTATATATCCCTCTAGTCCAGTTATTCATCCTTTAGACTATCAGGAGGAGTTAATAGAGCCAGTAGAGCCAATGGACTTGCCTAAAGATATTGCAGAGACCAGAAAGAGGTTGACATGGCTTCATGACACTTTACAGAATGCAAGGAGGCATGCATTTCCCAGTGGTACTTTTAGGGAGAGAATATGACCACAAATGTTCTTGATTTATATGGAATTTATGAGCCACATCATTGATTTTGAACCTTCCAGTTACGAGGATACTTTTGCTATAATCGCTAGGTACACTTCCATCATGACTATTGCTTCTCTTGCTTTAGTTATGGGTTGGAGGTTACATTAGATGGATGTAAAGACTTTGTTCCTCAATGGTGTGATTGAGGATGAAGTGTACATAGAGAAACCTTAGGGATTTGTGATACATGGGAAGGATTTCCATGTTTGCGGATTGAAGAAGGTTTATATGGAGTCAAGAATGGATACTCAATGAGTTTGGGCTTCACCAAGAGTGATGCAGACCTTGACCTTTAGTACAAGGTTGTTGATGGTTATCCTTTGATATTGGTGTTGTATTTTGATGATCTGTTCCTTACTGGGGTAGAGGGGACCATTGTCAAGTGCAAGAGGGAGTTGGATTCAGAGTTTTAGATTAAGGATATTCACTTGATGCATTATTTCTTGGGATTGGAAGTGTGGCAGAGATCTGGTGAGATCTTCCTTCGAAAAGGAAAAGAAACGGTTAAGATCTAGAGGATATTCAGTATGATGGACTGCAATTCCATGGCTACACCTATGGGGATAAATCTGAATAAGCTGAGTGATTCCGCTTCGTATTCAAACTTGGTGGATCCCTTTATGTACATGTAATTGATTAGATCCTTGATGTACTTGGTTAACACTAGGCCAAATATTTGCTTTGCAGTGAGAATCCTAAGCCAATTTGAGCTGAGGCATGTACATTGGGTTGCAACAAAGCATATGTTGAGGTACCTGCGTGGTATAGTTGGATATGGTATGAGATATGTCTCAGGTGGTGAAGTGAGGTTGTAGGGATATATTGATTCTTACTAGGCTGGGAGTGTAATGGACAAAAAGAGCACATCGAGGGGATGTTTCAGCTTGGGATCATCTGTGATATCCTAGTTTAGTACGAAGCATACTTCTATTGCACTCTGTACAACAAAAGTGGAGTATATCGCAACCAATCTCACAAATCAAGAAGTAGTGTGGCTTCGAAAGCTTCTAGCAATACTATTTGATTAGGCTCTAGAGACGACGTTGATTCGTTGTGATAATCATATATATCTCAAGATTTCTAATAATATAGTATTTCATTATAGTTTGAAGCACATTGAGATCAAATATCACTTAATCTGAGACATGGTGTGGAAGGGAGAAATGAAGCTCCAATACATATTCACAAAGGAGTAGATTGCAAACCTTTTCACCAAGCCTTTTTCTAGGGGGGACTTTGTATACTTCAGAGACAACCTTGGCATGATGAATAATGTCCCCCTCTCTAAGAGGGAGTGTTGATGTTTCTATAGTTTGCAACATTGGCCAACCATTCTCCCATGGGGTCATGCTGATTTGGCTATGGGAAAATGATACATTCACCCATGGGGCCATGCTGATTTGTCTAAGGGTGAATGGCCTGGGGCAATATTTATCCCATTAAAGATTGTGTTTGGCTAGGGAAGATTGGCCCACGATACTCACATTTCCTGCTCCAAGATGGAGTGATCTATTTTTATAAAGTTGGTTTGATTTGTTTATTTAATGGGGGTTTCACCCACCAGTGGAATAAATAATTCTAGCCTAATGTTGAGATGTAATGTAGGCTCAATAAGTGAAGGAGTTTCATGTGATGAAAGGCTTCTTAATGGGTCTCTACTCAACATTAGAGTTCTATATAAATAAATGTGCATGTGAGGAGACACTCATAAATATAACAAGCTCATTAAATCTTTTATAGTGGAGAAGAAATTTCAGCTAAGGAGAAATCTATTCTAGGGTTCATCCTTTGTCTTTCTTCATCATCACTTAGGCTCTTAGAGGCCACATGTGCGAGAGTTTGACCAAGTTTGACTGGTTCGTATAGCCGCACATGTGAGAGTTTGATTGCAGAGTATTTGACCAAGTTTGAGTACCATTGGCTGTAGACCGTTTGACAAGGTTTGACTAGCGTTGATCACAGACTGCTTGATCAAGTTTGATTAACATTGACTATAGTCCACACATGCGATTTTGACCATAGTACACACATGCAAGTTTGACCTTAGTATAGAGTTGACCAAAAATCAATGACCAACGTTGACCACAAAATTCAAAGTTTATTTTTTGACTAGTTTGACCAAGTTTGAATGGAGATTTGAATTATATTGTTGGCACAAATTTCTAGACAAATTCTAATTTGTGTACCTTTCTAAAAAGTTAATTTCTCATTAAGAAAATATTGTTGGGTTTTTTCCCAAATTGGGTTTTGTAGAGTAAAAATATTGTTTCTATTGTGCATGGATGTCTTTCTATGATATTTATTGTTTCCGATACATTTACAATCGATATTTTCTATGTGTAATTACTCAATGGTAATAGTGGCATGAGAAATACAATTTAAAAATAAATAGGAAATAATTATTAGATAGGAAAATTGTATTCTACTACACATGCTATAGGATTTAGATAAAACTAAGCTGGCACAACTCTTCAAGGTCGTCATTATCGTCATTGCTCCATTTAATCATATGATAACACTTTATAAGTTAGAAAAAAAATCTTGCCTCTTTGTTGTAGAGAAATTCATCTACGGATAGAAAAAACCTCTCACCAACCTTATCACAATTAGAGTCAGATCATAAGATATCTTACTATGTTTTTCCTCCTAGAGATAGTTCATGCAAGCATATGATGCTAATGAATAAAAAAAAATTAACACAAATTTAGCTTGAAGGTTGTCAAATGTATCCTTAGAAGATTTTTCATAGTTACAACTCCTAGAAAACTTATTCAGTTGCTCATTTGTACACCAAAAAACCAACGTGCCTTCCTCAAATCCAATGGAATAATAAAATACATTTGCATGAAATTAGACTCATCTAATATCTTAAATACTACTAGAATCCACCAAAATCCAATCAATAATATAACAACATTTATTTACATAAGAATTTGGAGGCGGAAATCATGACTTGATATTAAGCAAGAAGATTACAACACATGAAATGATTACCTTGAGTCAAGTTTGTTACACTCCTAGCTCCAAGTGTTTTAACTTGTCCTTAGCCACACTTTCTTTCTTGGAATAAATGAGACTAACCATTGTATACTAGAAAGAAGAGAAGAAATTATCTCACTTAGGCTTAAGATTATATTGTGTTGATGCTAGACACCCAACAATACTCAACAAGATTATGACCAAAGACTCGTACTCAATTTCAACAGAGTAAGGATTCTTAACTTTTGATTAATGGTGTAAATCTCCTATATTTGGCCTCTTCTTATAGTAACTTATAGTAAATTAAATGATCTTTGATATAGGTTCATGGCATCTAAAGTAGGTGAAAACATGTCACGCACAAGTTCCATGCTCAGTAATGCATGGCCAACCCATGCCTTATTGATCTCCTCACACCTTTTGTAGGTTTTAACCCCGTACAGAAATTACCTGCATATGAATTCTAAATCACAGGAAAAATAAAAATGTGAGAGCATAACACATAAAACACATATACATAGATATTTCTCACTGAATGCCAAAACCGGGACTACCAGCTTGATTTTTCATTATGTTCCTCTCAATGTTACAATACATATATATAAATGCCGAAGCATCCAATACTGTGGACCGAAAACCATAGTTAGGTTCGCCCAACCTAATATAGGGTCCAATTTTTTTTTTTTTTTTCCCGAGGCGCTGCCCTGGACCCCGTAGAGGGGGGCTACTTGCCCCCCTCAAACCCCTTGGACAGGGGGGGCTACTGCCCCCCCTATGACTCCCTCGTTGTGCAATCGGCGCAACGAAGGGGGGGCTCCGCCCCCC
>APFE031408741.1:7086-40984 GCA_000404065.3 Pinus taeda
ATTAATTCTCACAATTTATTATGAAAAATAATAATAGCCTTATCGAAAATGTGCTCATTTTTTAAATCTCAATATTATAATATGTACACAGGTGAGACTATTTTCATATCTATTATAAAAAAATATATCGTTTTAAACTTTTTCTCACAATTTATTATCATCTACATATAAAACAACAATAAGAAGCTTATCACCACTCTCTTTGATATAGAGAGTAGGTTCACCATCACATTTGTCAAATTCATTATCCAACAAGTAAGCATCTATCATGCTTTAACATGCATGTGGTGCTTGCTTCAACCCATAAAGGGATTTCCTCAACCTATACACATTGTCTTCTTAGTCTTCTACTGCATAACCATATGGTTATCTGACATATACTTCCTCTTTCAAAACTCCATTCAAGAATCTTGAGTTTATGTCCATTTGATAAACTTTCCATTTATGTTGCATGGCAATTGAAAACACTATACGCATTATCTCCATCCTCACAATTGCCGCAAATGTCTCCACATAATCTCTTCCATGTTCTTTCTTGTATCCTTCGACAACTAGCCTTGCTTTATGCCTTTCCATATCTACTTTAGCATTTCTCTTGGTCTTATAGACCCAATTCACTCCCATGTCTCATTCTTTTATATTGCCTCTATTTCTTCATCCATTGCACAACACATTTTTCTTCTTTGACTACATCTTCAAAATTGATTCTTTCATCTACCTAACAAAATAATGTAAATAAGGAATTCAGACTAGTGCTTCTATCAAGTTCATCTTGCTCATAAATTTCAGTTAAATTTCTAAATCTGTGTCTTCTTATTCTTGAGAAATATGGGCTTCAAATATCACTTGATGGTACACTTGAAGTAGATGATGATGTGGGTCTTTGTGGCATGCTCGGAGAAGTTCTTTCTTAACCGTGCAACACTATCCTATTATTTGTTGATACTGTCACTTGTTGATTGCTTTGTTGATCTTGAATAGGAGTAGGAGGAGTTATCATTGAGGAATTACTTGA
The DNA here is from genome assembly GCA_000404065.3 of Pinus taeda. NCBI lineage: Eukaryota > Viridiplantae > Streptophyta > Pinopsida > Pinales > Pinaceae > Pinus > Pinus taeda. Next base: position 8,102 of record APFE031408741.1, read on the forward strand.
TGTGGTCAACTCCTCTTTGTCTTCCTATGGTATACATATTTTCACATTGGTTGTCTTCTGTAAACTTCCATCCCATGCTTCCTCTTCCATGAATTGCACATCATTGTTGATTATGATATTCTTGGTTGATGAATTGTAGAGATTGTATGCCTCGTATTCATCACTATATCCAACAAATATGCATTTCTCCCCCTTTTTGTCCAACTTCTTCCTTAACTCATCTAGGACATCTACATAAGCCACACATCCAAACACTCTCCTGTGAGTCTCTTCCACTCAATTCCTCTTCACGAGCCATATTCTTGAGACTTTTGGTTGGACACTTGTGAATGATATATGTTACATAAGTGGCAACTTCAGCCCAATAATCATTTGGCAAATGGTTTTCCTTCAACATACTCCTTGTAACTTCCATAATATTCCTATTATTCCTTTCTACTACACCATTTTTTTGAGGTGTACATCTTGTTGTAAATTTTTTGTGAATTGTATTCTCCCTTCAAAATTAAAGGAATTGATTTGAGATGTATTATTCACCTCTATCAGTGCTCAAGACTTTGATGTAATGTCCACTTTTCTTCTCAATAAGAAATTTGTATTGGCAGAAGTGCTAAAACACTTCCCTTTTCTATTTTAGGAATTAGACCCATGTCTTCTTTGTATAGTCATCTATAAAAATCAAAAAATAGTAGTTGGACCCAATTGATGGTGTCTACATTGGTCAACATAAGTCTGAATGCACAATCTCCAAGGGTCCTTTTTCTCTTATTGACTTTCCTGCTGGAAATGCCCCTCTATGTTTTTTCCCAAGATGCATTCTTCACATAGGTTGTCTAATTTTCCTATGATTGAAAATCCCTTCACCATGCCTTTCCTATGTATAAAATTCAAACCTCCAAAATTTAGATGACCAAATCTCAAATTCCATAACCATTTTTCATCTCTCACCTCTGCTTGATATTTTACTTGTGTGAGAACTGTAACTTCTCTTTCATCCTCTTTTCAATTCATTAATGGTTGTGATTGTGCACATTATTCCTTCAAATCTAATTTTAGCTTTAAAGAAAACATTTTATCACTTGTCATATGAATTTTTTCAATCAGTTGTCTACTTGGAGACTTATAAAAAATTGTGCAATCATCATTTTTGAAGAATACATTGTAGCCCTTTTGCATTAATTCTCCAATGATTATGAGGTTATGCTTGAAGCCAGGGACAAAATAAACATATGAAATGTACTTTTTCTCCCCCCATGGTAGAGACTTTGCTATCAATCCCTAATGTCACTTCAAATTTCACAATTTCATCTAAATTGGAAACATTTCTATATTCCCTTTGTTTTTCTTGTAACACATTACAAGCTAAAAACATGTTATCTTGTTTATGATTTTCCTTTATGAAATTTGCATTGGGTTTTTTACTTATATCATGTTTCTTCTTTCTAAATTCATTGACATAATGATCATATTTCTTATAATAATAAAATTTAACTTGAGATTTATTATACATTTGACATTGTGCTTAAGTCTAGCTTGGGTCTTGACTTGGATTTTCACTGTTGCCCCTTCTAGTTGAGCTTGAATTCCTGCATATTCCACCTCTATATAGGATTATTCCTCCTCCTCTGGCATTTAATCTTCCTCTGCCTCTACCTTGACCAAATGAAACTCGTGTCTTGAAGGCATGCTCCAGTGAGTTTTTCTCTCTGTTCAGTCTATGGTCATGATAAATCAGTGATGCATGAATCTCATCCACTGAACATTGTGAGAGATCCCTTGTCTCTTCTATAGCCACAACAATGGCATCAAATCTTGTTGCGAGAATTCTCAAAATTTTCTCAACTATTCTCCCTTCCTCAAGTTTCTTGCCATGAAACCAGATTTAATAATCAATCCAATTACTTGTGTAAACAATAACTCTACATTCTCAGTCTCTTTCATACAAATTGTCTCAAATTCTCTCATTAGCATTTTTAGTTCTGCTATATTCATGTTTTCCATGCCTTAGTAGGTTCTCTAGAGGGTGTCTTATGCTAGCTTGGACTTTGTTGTTGCTACAATCCTTGGGAAAAGACTTTCATGAACTGTTTGAAAAATGTAGAAGAGGGCTTTTAAATTCTTCTTCATGGCATCCCCCAACAAATAGTTTTTTCTTATGACAACGCATTGTATGTTATTGCATCTACTGGTTCTTGAAAACCATTCTTCACCAATTCCCAACTATCTTGAGAAAAAACAAATATGTCATTGTAATATCCCAATAATCATAATTTTTCCCATTAAATTGAGGTATCTAAGGATTAGTCAAGCTTGTGCTTGATGAGCGTTAAAAAAAAAAATTCTCCCTATTCGAAGGTAGTAAAATTTTAAAAGAATAGGTAACAATGTTACAAGAGGCTCTAGAGATAGGAAAACAAGAATGGAAAAGCATGAAGAGAGCGTGGAAAAGCATTAGAGAATTAATAAAAACAAACAGGGATGTGATAATTTCTAAACAAAATCAGGTAGATACAAAAGTATCTTAGCAAACATACATTTCCAAAGAGAAGGAAAAAAGGAACATTTGGAAGGATAGTCCAAAAGAAATCAAAGATAGAGCTGAAGACACTAGTGGTTACGTAAGGACAGATGAAAAAGAAGATGCAAGTGCTCATATAGCATAGGAAATAGAACACAAAGAGAGAAAGTACATGGAAACAAACTTTATTATCAACATAATATCAGATTATGGGAAGAATGAAAGCACTCTCAATTTAACCAAAGACTTTCTGAAAGAGAAAGTACATTCGAAAGGGAAAATTTACCAATAAAGGAGGGTTGGGAGAAAATGTGAAGAAAGGCATCGACCCATAAAAGTCAGTATGGAAAGCATACAACAGAAACAGTAGCTTTTGGGAAAAAATAAACTCTTGAAAGGCTCACACTTCTTCCCTAATGCAGATTTAACCAAAAAACAATAAGAGGAGAGAAGGGATGAAGTGGAGAAAATTAGAACAGGGAGAAATGAAGGGAAAATGGCATGGTTTTATAATGGTAAAGTCATTATTGCAGTGTTTTGGCCTCCAGGAAAAATAGGGCAGCAAGCTGGCAGTAAATAAAAACAAATAATACGATAACAGGGATGAAAAAAACAAGAACAACATGGATGAAAAGGGGTGACTCAAATTTGAGTCTTATGTGGCAAGCTGTGTCGTAGGAAAATCTTACCTAGGTATAACTAAGTTTAGATTGTTAGAATTGTAGAGGTTTCCCTTGCAGGAGGGGACCTGTGTTAGGGCCTATTGAAAAAGGTAGATACATAATTTGTTTCACAAAAACTAATGAGCATGATGGTTGAAAAGATCATGTGTTTGACGGTTATTTGAAGTTGGCAGTTTGGAACAAGGTAGTAAAAAAGGGCAAAGGCTATGGGGGAATACTAGTTTTAGAAAGAAAAATAAGGTTGTGACATTCAGTTAATTATAGAAGATGAAACTAAACAATATTTATGGTTGAAAATATTATAGAATGAGAATAACATAAGAATTGCAGCTTCTTACTTTTCCCCTCAAGTCTCAAAAACTTACAAAAATAAGGGGCTTGACAGCAAGGATCTATATACAGCTTTAAAACAAGATATTTTCGTGTATTCTGAGTAGGGAGAAGTTCTTTTAGTGGGAGATTTCAATGATAGAACAGCAAATAATCAAGCTAGAATTATTTGTTGCAAAGAGGATAACAATCCTATTTGGCTCACTAAAGAGGAGAATCCCCAATGGGTAAGGTGTTCACAAGATGAGAAAGTTAGCAATCATTTTGGAGATATTTTCTTACACTATGTGGGGCTTTCGACTTAATTATTTACAATGTTCTAGATAGATGGAAAAGGTCTCAGAACTTGACTTGCGACACATACAATGGAGTAAGTGTCGTTGACTATGTGATGTGTTAAAAAATCTTGATAGAAAAGATAGATGAAGTTAATAATGGAGAGCATATTTGGGACTTAAAATTAGACCATAACCCAATTTATATAATGTTATCATGGTTAGAAGAAATGCAGCATAGGAGGAAAACCAAATGCTCTCAACAATCACTATATTGAAGACAATGTTAGAGACATTAATTCAGTAGGAGAAAACTGGTTTCAAAATCTTCAACAATCATGAGTTAACAAATATAATTCAAAGTGCACTTGAGAAGTGCAAAAGAGAAAAAAGTAGGAAATATGAATCAAATTATTTTCCTATAAATGCTTAGTTTGATGAGGAATGGAAAATGGCAAGAATAACCTTGAAAAAGGTAGGATAGGAGAAGATGAATGCAAAGTTATATAAGAAGATTCTAAAGAGGAAAAAATATGAGTTCATGCAAACAAGGAGAGACAAGTTATTATATTTAAGCAAGAATAATCCAAAGCATTTCTAGTAGGAACTGCAACCAAGGAAGAACAAATTGAAAATAATATTGTAGCTAATCAATGGTTTGAATATGCAAGGCAACTCTATGAAAAATAATCTGAGGTGAAGCCACCCCTGGGATCAACGCAACTTCAAAGCTCTTCACGTTACACGAGGTGGAGAATGGAATTAAGAAGTTGAAAAGAGGAAATACAAAGGACAGAATTAAACTTCAAGAAAAGTATCTAAAATGGGGAATGAGCACTCTTGCACCACACATCATGGAAATATTCAACAACATCATTCAGCAAGGATTCCCAATAGACTAGAAAACTAGCCCAACAATACCCCTTTTTAAATGTGGAGACATTAATAATCCATCCAGCTATAGAAAAATCATGATCAATCCTTTGTTTGCAAATCTTTTCAGCAACATGGTAGAAAATATAATTAGAAAGTGGGTAGAAGTAAAATAAAAGAGGGAAAGAGGACAAGTGAGTTTTAGGTTGAAGCATTCTACAATGGATCATGGCATCACATTGAGACACATTGTTGAAGATGTTTGGGAGGATAAAGAAGAAGTATTTTCCTGCTTTGTTGACTACAAAAAATCATTTGACACGGCCCCTAGAGATAAGTTGTGGCATAGAATGGAAGAACTTGAAATTCATGTGCATTATAGGGATGTTGTCCATAGACTTTATGAAGAAGTGAAAGTCAAAATTAGAACCTGAGTAGGTATTTCAGAAAGCTTTAGAAGTGACATTTGAGTCAAGAAAGGTTTCCCTTTATCCCCTACTATTTTTGGTTTATATACTGGTAAATTGGAAGAATGGCTAAATCTGCAAGGTGGAGATGGTGTTCGGTTGGGGAATTTTGTGATAAAGCTTCTTTTATATGTTAATGATATTGTATTGATTTCTAAATCGGTCCGTGGATTGCAAATGCACTTATATGCCATTGAGAATTTTTGTAGAGTAGTGGGGATGCAAGTCAATATTAAGAAGACCAAAATAATGATTTTCTCTAATAAAAGGAAGCAAGGCAAGTATACCTTCTTCTTTGAAGACAAATTTATTGAATAATTAAATGAGTACAAGTACCTTGGGATTTATTTCAACATCAAACTCAATTGGGAGGACTACATAAAGAAGAGAATTTTAGGAGGGTGGCAAGTGTTATATGCTCTTCAAAACAGATGTAGAGAGGTAGAGATATGGGATTGGAAAATGACTAAAGTGATTTTTGGACTCTTAGTTTGTCCAATGATGCTATATGGGTGTGAATTGTGGGCTAGCAATAGCCTATCTCAAAATGGAAACAAATTGATAAAATCTAAAAACGTTTGATCATGAGAAAGTTCAAAATAAAAATTCTTGTACCTTATGAGATAATGTTGAGTGAAAAAGGAGCAACTCCCATTGAAACAATTTCTATGGTGTGGCTCATAAGATATATAAAAGTAATTGAGTAAATGACGCTAGGTAGATGGCCTAATGTTATCTTCAATGAAGGCATGAGTGAAAGAAAGAAAACATGGATGAAACAAAACTACACATGGATGCAAAATGGAAGATCTACCTCAAAGTGTGTCCCACAAATAGCAAGGAACTAAAGGATTTTTTTATGGAAAAGTTTCATAAAAAGGTATAGGGAAAAGAGTTAGGTAGAAATAAGAAGTATTACATTAAGGAATTAAACCCTACCTGTGATCTACAACAAAAATAGTTCATTGCAGCTAGCATTTCGTGGAGGGAAAATGCTCTTATTGCTCAATTAAGGGCTAGCTCGCATCAACTTTGATGTGAAACAGGATGGTGGAAAAGGCCTAAAGAATCTCAGGAAGAATGGTTGTGTACATTTTGCATGTCTCAGGTTGTGGAATCAGAAAAACATTTCCCTTTCAAATGTGATGCATTCAAAGACATTAGAGAAAGTTATGAGAACATGTTAGTATCATTTTCTTAGCATTTCTCTTTCTAGTGAGGGGATTGTTGGAAGGTTGGGCCATCTCATCATCAATTTGAAAGTTGGGCCAACTCATCATCGATCTCACACACTATTTTTAGTCTCGTGGACCATAAAATATCATTTCATTTAATTAAGCTCAAAAAAAAATATAAAAACAATTGTTCTTACATTAATAGAGATTACCACATGAAAGAATTATTATTACATTAATATATTTTTACCTTACTATGTGAAAGATTTAGTGCAAAGGAGTCTCCTGAAGGCTTCCATAAAAATGAGACATCAAATTTCCACTCACATAGCGACAAAATATACTTTAGAATTTAATTTTAAAACACATGAAAATACATTGCATGATAAAAATACATCATGATAAACACATGATGTTTTATGAAACCATTCAAAAAACACATTTCAACACATTAATCTATGAGAAGGTTAAGGTATTAAGATATAGCATTAGCGATTAGGAAAATGGTGGAAGCGCGGGCTGAGGGTAGGGCAAATAGCTAGGGCTTTAGTGTTGTTGCAGAGGCCGTTCTCCATGGAAGGGTGCAAAGGAGGGAGCTCCACTGCCTCCTACAAACATGTTGTGACCAGCAATGGTAAAAAACCAATGGAATATGATAGAGGCCCTTCAACGGGAAGGAATATGAATAGTGAAGAGGAACAAGAGGGATATAAATCAAAGGAAAATAAAATCACTAAGGAAAATGAGGAATAAGACAAGGAGTAGGGAACAAAAAAAAAGCACACATGGGTCCCTGTAAACCCAAAGCTGCAGTTACACTTAGAGTCGTTTTAAATGATCCGCACTATAGGTGCACATGGACCACATGCAGAAATATGCTATCATTTGTAAATTCATGGGTTTATGGCCCACTGAAAAAGCTTTACAAATGTGGATAAAATACCACTGGAAACCAAAAGGAAGCATTGACCTACACCTTGGGTCAAAGGGTTTCTTCACTGTGGTATCTACAAACATCGAAGATAAAGACAAAGTTTTTGAAGGAGGGCCCTACTTTTATGCTACAGTTGGTCTCTATATGAGACCATAGATAATGAATTTTTTTCCAAAGCGTGAGACCTTTACCTCGGTCGCGGTTTGGGTAAGACTATATTCTCTTCCTCTTTATTACTAGCAAACAGAGTCCTTATCTGCCATAGGAAATAATTTAAGACGTTTTGTCAGAGCTTCTAAAGCCACTAGAAGGGGAAATCATACTTCCTTTGCTAGAATATGTGTGGAGATGGATCTCTATGGAGCTGTACTCGATGAGGTAATATTGGAAGTATTTGATAAATAATGGGTGCAAACTATGGATTACGAACATATTCCATTCAAATGTCGCAAATTCCATGAGCATGGGCACCTATTCAAAGACTTCCCTCTCACTAAAATAGAGAATAAGAGTAAAGATAACACAATGAAAGATTCTGAAAGCTTTCACAAAGTGGCAAACAAAGGAAAAGGAATCAATAGGGGGCCAAAGATACAAAAATCAGAAGGGCAACAAGCCAGTCAAAACAGATTCCAAGTTCTTGAAGAGGAAGAAGGGATAACAAATGCATAGCAGATGAAGGGAGAAGGTTTAATGGAGGAGGGGAAAGAAGAGGACAGAGAACAAACAACAGATAAAAATAAGTAGAATGAAACTATGTTGAGTGATGCAAAAACGGAGATGGATCATGAGATGACCCAAAGTGAGATGGAAATGGAGGACCAAGAACTTTAGGAGATTCTTGAGAAAGAGAATCTAGACCTGGAGGATCTATTGAATCAAGGAACCAAGGAAGGGATAGACTCGTTACCTCCAGAAGAGTTCAACAGAATCTAGTAGCTGTTTATATGGAAAACCCAAAACAAAGGGCGAGAGAGGCAAGGAAACAAGGAAAGGCAGGGTAGCGAAGGGGTAAAAATGGTGAAAACCACACCAAGATTAGCACCCAGAAACCCAGGAAAGAAAAGAGGTAGGAAAAAGAAAAATGAACTATTGATGGAATGTGGAAAGCTAATGATAGACTCAGCTAAGATGAAAGACCTAACTAGCTGCTCCTTTACAAATCTTTACTAATGAATTTCACTTCTTGGAATATTAGAGGTTTAGGTAGTAAAAGAAAACAAAGACTAATTAGTAATAGAATGAAACAAACAACATAAGATATGATATTCATCCAGGAAACTAAATGTTCCATTCAAAAAATAACAGAGATTCATAGCAAATGGCTCAATCAATATGAATTGCTGGAAGTCAAAGCAGAGAATACAGCAGAAGGTATACTCACTCTTTGGAATCCAAAAAAGATAGACATTTTAGATGCTGAGGTCACAAATGTTTATGGCCCCCAAAGACTGGAGGGTAAACTCAAGTTTCTAGATTCTCTGGAGGATCTCAGAGACAGACATTTAGGCATTCCATGGATCTTGGGAGGTGATTTCAACATGATCAAATCACTTTCGGAGAAAAAAGGGGGAACGAGAGTTCCAAGCAAAGACTCTCTGAAACTTCAAACTTTTATAGATATTATGAAGTTAGTGGACATTGTAATGAGTAATGGCATATTTACTTGGAACAATAAAAGAGGAGGAGAGTCTCAGGTGGCCTCAAAATTAGACAGATTCATGATCTTAGAGGACCTTATGCTCAATGACAAGGAAACATCAGCAAGAATTCTCCCCTTGGGAGGCTCAAATCACTGGTCGGCTCTTCTGGAGGTGGAGGGTATTGGCACCCCCTAGAACAAACCTTTTCGATTTGAAAATATCTAGCTTTCCCACCCAGGTTTCATCAGCAACATCACCAAATGGTGGTGAGAAGATTTGAACATTCAGGGCACAAGAATGTTCCTTCTTCAGAAAAGACTAAAACACATCAATCTCTAGCTCAAATATTGGAATAAGAACGAATATGGCAATTTTTTTGAAGCAAAGAAAGTTGTGGAAGGTAAAATGTAGGAACTCAACCAAGCCCTTATCACGGACGGCTTCAATGAGTCTAGAAGTGATCAAGTCACCAAATATAATCAAGACTAGGATAATTTATGTAAACAAGAGGAAATATTTTGGAGACAAAAATCTAGGGTTCAATGGCTCAAAAAAAGGAGAACACAATACTAGATTTTTCCACAGATCCACTATGGCGAACAAAGCTCACAATAGAATTTTATTGACCAAGGACGAGGGAGGTAATCTTCACAACTCTCATGAAGAGATATAAGTTGTACTTGTTCAGTACTTTCGAGGCATAGCTAAGAATCCTATTATGACAGAGAAAACTCCATCAGGGACTTCACTAGACATATACCTAGGTTAGTGTCTGGAGAGGAAAATTTCAACCTAAACAAGCTAGTGACCATGGAGGAGGTTAGTGAAGTGCTCAAAGAAATGCAAAACGGTAAAGCACCTGGCCCAGATGGTTTCAATGTAGATTTATTTAAGGCTTGCTGGAATATTGTAAAACATGATATTCTGAATGTAGTAGAAGATTATCGGATGAATAGAACTATTTTGAAAGCACTCAACACCTCCTTCATCGCCCTAATCCCTAAACAGGAGGTAGCCCAAACTCCTGACAGGTTTAGACTGATAGCTTTATGCAATGTGGTTTACAAGATAGTATCAAAAGTGGTGGGCAATAGACTCAAACCTCTTCTTCCTACCCTTGTTTCTGTGGAACAATCTGGGTATGTGGAAGGAAGGAAAATTCTGAATAATATCATTCAAGCACATGAGGTGGTTCACTCTTTGACTAGAAACGTAAAGGCTAGTATGATCATGTAATTGGACATAGCTAAGGCCTATGATAAATTGAGTTGGACATATATCAGGAAGATTCTTATTGCTTTTAGGTTTGATCACAACTAGATGAGATGGGTCTTATCCCTGGTTACTTCCTCTAGCTTCTCAATTCTAGTCAATGGCTCTCCTTCTGAGACTTTATTCCTTCTAGGTGCCTTAGATAGGGGGACCGACTCTCTCCCTTTCTCTTTATCCTCATGATGGAAGGACTGGGTCAATCTATCAAGCATGCAAAAGAAGTTGGGAAGATCAAAGGTCTCCAACTTTCTGACAGGAGATAAGCTTGGAATCATCAACAGTTTGTTGACGACACCATGTTGCAGGGAATCCCCACAACCAAAGAAGCTCTTGCGTATAAACAAATCCTAAACGAATTTTCCATGGCATCAGGTATGGAAGTTAATCTCTCCACATCTAAGATTTTTTTCTTCAATACTGATATTGCTATTTAGAAGAACATTGCTAAAATTCTGGGCTTTCAAAGGGAATCTCTCCCCTCAATATATTTGGGGGTTCCTTTAACTGCTAAGTCATTACACAAGAGCATCTGGGAGCCGGTGATTAACAAATTGCAAGATAAATCAGGAAATGGACTATGAGGTCCTTAAACTTGGCTGGTAGGTTAGTGCTCACAAAGGCTATTCTTCAGTCAATCCCAATTTCCATGTTATGTGCTCTCCCTACTCCTAAAGGAGTCTTTCATCTATTCAAAACCATACAGAGAGAATTTCTCTAGGGAAAGGGGGAAGAAAAGAAGAAATTGGCCTTGGCAGCCTGGGTAAAATTTTGCAAACCTAAAAACCATGAGGGTCTTGGTTTGGATGATCGTGACATTCTAAGTAAGGCTTTACGGGCTAAATTATGGTGTCACTGGGTAAAAGAACCAAAGGTACAGTGGATTATAACTTGGAAAGGAAAATATCCCAGCTCATGGAAAAGTAATGACCATATATGGATGGATGGAAATATTAAGGGATCACACATTTGGAACAAGGCCTAGGAAAACAGAGGCCTAGTCCAAGATAACAGCTTCTAGGAAATCAGAGAGGGAGAATTAGCTCTATTCTGGGAGGACAGATGGCAACAAGAACCCATTCTATTAAAAGAGGAATTGAGGGACCTCAAGGCAAAGGCAGATACTAAAGGACTATCCAAAGTAAAGGATTTTTGGGATCAAACCAATAGTATAGGAAAATGGATAACATGGAGGATATTTGATTTGAGGGATGACAACCCCTTAAAAGCTAAAGCTGAAATGCTAATGCAAGAGTTAGATCGAAGGAAAATTTTAGTGTCAGGAGGGAATGAACAGCTTAGATGGGGCAACAATAATGAGGGTACTTTTAGTCTTAAAGAAGCAAAATTCATTCTCCTTGGATTGGACTCCCAAGCTCCGGACAGAGCTTGGCAAAGATTATGGAGGCATCAAGGTTGGATAAAAATTAAAATCTTCATGTGGCTCGTCCAGCATAGGAAGATTTTGACATGGGATAACATTTATAAGAGGGGTGTCTTGGGGCCTTCCAGATGCTAACTTTGTGAAGCACGAGAGGAAACAATGGAGCACCTTCTCAACAATTGTACCTTTACCTCCAGGTTGTGGGATTCTTTTGCCACCATTTTCCAACAGTCAGATAGGGACCAAGGGAGTATCATCAACACCCTGAACAAGTGGAGAAGCAGCTTTTCGAATAATGAAGTTCTTGGCTCAGCTTGGGCTCTAACACTAAGCTTCATTATTTGGAATATTTGGAAAGAAAGGAACAAAAAATCTTCAAGGATGTAAAAAAACCATCCCTTTACCTTTTGGAACAAATCTTAAAACAACTTAAGGAGACGGTGGGTACTATTGTCCGAAATCTCCCTAAGAATCCACCTTCGGCACCAAAATTGAGGATTCTCTGTCAGCTAGGGTTGCAGGGACTCATTCCTAAGGGACTGGATAGGAAGATTCTCATTCGGGACTGTGAGCTTGATTTTTGGCACCCGCTCCCTAAGGGTTTTTTGAAATTCAATATTGATGGTGCCTCAAAGGGCAACCCGGGTACTGTGGTTTATGGTGGGGTTTTAAGAGATGAAAGAGGAAATATTATGTTCATCTTCTATGGACACTTAGGGAGAGCCACTAACAATATGGCGAAAGTTATGGCTATGGAGCAATCTTTAGAATTCCTGATTCAGAATAATCGACATAATGTGATTGTTGAAGCAGAATCTGAGTTAATCATTAACTTGGATAAGAGAATCAGCTGGGGTATAGAGCCGGAGAAGGCCTCAAGGAACTGGAGGCTGACCCAAGTCTTTCAACGGATCCACAGTCACCTTTTATGCCTCTGAACACTCAATTTTAAACATGTGCGAAGAACAACCACTAAATTGACGGATCTTCTAGCCAATCAAGGAGTTAATTGCATAGAAAATAGGGTTGCAATTAAATGGCAAGAGCTATCTCAGAATAGACTAAAGGTGAAATGCCACGACCAGGCTGAGGAAGACAGGATGGTGTTTTGGAACAGGGACATGGAGGGAAGTGCAAATGACTCAGAAGCATTATGATCAGTGGAGTGTTCACAATCAAGTATTTAGCAGGTGACATGCATCGGAGAGCCTCTGCAGCCCGGGGCAACACTCTCAAAATGGCTAACAGTGGTTGTAGCCCGAGAGTTTTAATTTTTTGGGTGTCAAGCCAGATGGCAGAAGCTTCTTCTCACAATGGTACAAGTAGAGCAGATATGGTGAGAGATCAGAATCCGGGATCCCTCGGCATCCCCGAAAACCTAGGTTTTTCGTCTTTGATCGTAATACCATGGCCAGGGCGGTTTTTGGGTGATCGGAAGCCTCGCAAGTGGGAAGCAGTTTTTCCATTTTGGGAGTGATTACATTCAGTGAGCTCCACGTGACAGTGGGGTCAGATGAATAACCACCCTGTTTGCATGCTATTGTTTGGCGATGTTGATCGGTGCGATATGACCCTCAACTGTAGGATCTTGCAAGGAGGATCTACGGTTTGTATGGAGAAAGCAAGTTGGTGGGTCCACAAGGGTAATTGTCAGGAGTCTAAGCACAACGAAAATGTCCATAGCCATCGGATCGGGCAAGATGGTTCGACGGTCAAGATCAAAGATGTTGGTTAGAAAACTGCCGTGAGATGTCAAAGTTCAGTACTCTAGGCGGGAAGAAAAATGTTCTTGGAGGGATGCGCCTTTTTTTCCCACATTTCAAGGTAATATGGGTTGTTAGTTTGTGGACACGAAATATTTTGGAATTGCACATTTGTTCCGCTTCGGGTGCAACTCTATTTTGGATTTCTTTTGTGCGTTATAAGGTTTGGGTGTAGGATTCGAGGCATATGCCTCGGGCCCATTAATAGTTATTGTTGATTTTTCTCCTTGGTCTATATCTTACCGAGGAGTGTTGCATCCTATGTATTTTATTTACTGATTAATGAAAAAGAACGTCTGACTCTTGCTTTAGCAAAAAAGAAGATATAGCATCGGCGCTTGTACAAAATATAAGATTTTTTTAACTTGCACATGTTGTCCATTGTAGGTAAGAGTTGGGGAATAAATGTTTGACCATACATTTCACAAACTCTATATTAAATGAACTTTCATTTGTTGCCCATTGTAAGTAAGAGTTAGGGAATAAATGTTTGACCATACATTTCACCAACTCTATATTAAATTATTAAATGAACTTTCATTTGTTACCCATTATAAGTAAGAGTTGGGGAATAAATGTTTGACCATACATTTCACCAACTCTATATTAAATGAACTTTCAGTTATTGCCCATTTTCAATAGAGGTTGGAGAATAAATGCTTGACCACACATTTCACCAATTCTATATTACATGCTCGTTTGACTTTAATTATATGATGTGCTGTGGAATAGAGAATTTTTAATGCTACTCATAACTTTATTTAATCTTAATCTGTCTTTGTCCGTGCAAAAAAAATCCACAACCTAGAAACAAAAACTAACTTACTTTTTTTAATCTTAATTTGTCCTTCCACGTGCAAAGAAAATCCGCAACCTGCAAAAAAAATCTACTAGGCAAGTGTTATTGTTTTCATGTTAGTAATTGTGGTGGTTAGGATTAACTTTCCAACAATTTTTGGAACCTTAACATAATTTGCCTTTGACATGGACTCTTAATAATAGGCAATTTAGACCTAAAAAAACATATAACCAATTTATTTGAAATTTAGACAATAAATTTTAATAATACAATTTATAATTATTATTAAAATTTAATTTAAAAAATTAAAAATTTATATATATAAATGAGATAATTGTGAACTAATTGTACTGAGACATTCTTTAATCTAGTATAAAAAAAATGTTATAATTCCATATTATATTCTATGGAATGAAAAAGAATTTAAAAAAATTAATCTGTATTAAACCAACAAAACATCTAAAGGAAGTACGAGGGCCATCATGCCTCCCTAATGCTCTAACCTATAGAACATTGAAATATTCTACCGCCCTCATCAACTAGCCACCATATGATAAGAAGTTTTTATTAATTATAAATTTTATATAAAAAAATATTAAAATAAATAAATTTTTAAATTAAAAATGTAATAGAAATTTCATGTTAGAAAAATAAGTGGTAGAAACAATAAGTTTGGTATTAAAATAGTGCAGAGAAGAAGAATAAATTCAATTAGACTTGAACATTTTGAAATGTGAGTAATAAAAGCTGTTCATTTTGAAATGTTCGTTATAAAAGTTAATCTGATTATTGAATAAATCCAGATGTAATAAAAATAGCACTTAAGATATAATTGTTTTGGAATCTGAAAATTACTAGAACCTTATTTTTAATATCTTATAAATCTTTTGTTACTTATATTATTTAATTTATTTATATGTTTTTTTACTCTACAATACAAATAAATTTCATGCATTTTGGTAGACAAAAATAATAATATTAGATATAAGTGAACAACTATCTTTATCTGAAACTCTGGAATTTAATCATAATTTATTACAATTTTTAAAATTTTGTAACATAAATAACTTAATCATAATTTTTTATAATTTTTAACATAAATAACATCTTACTATTTGTAAAATGTATATTCTCAATTTTCTTCTTTATTAAATTTTACACAATTAATTTTCTTAGCTTGTTTAATCATTTTCTTGGTTATAAAAAGAATTCAAATTTGAATCAAATTTAAATTAGATAACAAGTAATGAGCATCATCTAATTTGATAAATAAAAATGAAATGGTAAAATTTTTATGTAAGTCCATATCAACCCCATATATGTGAAAATAAAAATAGAAAGAGACAAAAGCACTACCATTTACGAACCTGAATTAACCGCATTAAAGTGAGACGGGTGCATTGCTTGACATATGCATGAGTGCAAAAACGCCTGATCAAACAAGAGCACCAGAAGACATGTGGCTCATTATGCTCTGCAAATCTTCTCCTATTATCTATTTTGGCCTCTTGAGTGTTATTCCATTGCTAGGTCGGTCCCCAGAACCATAGAATACGTTGTTCACAAGATCCTCAAAGAGAAAATCTTGTGTCGCGTTTGGGCGTGACAGTGACGGTGGACGGACAGGCTGGGTTTCTGGCGTCTCCAATGTCATTCCATTGCTAGGTCCGTCCGCAGAACCATAAAATACGTTGTTCACAACATCCTCAAAGAGATAATCTTGTTTAGCGTTTGGGCCTGACAGCGACAGTGGACGGACAGGCTGGGTTCCTGGCTTCTCCAACTCCTGTAGTTGTTTCAAGAAATCAAGTAAACTTGATGGGACTTGCTGATTCGGTGCAGTACGCTCAGTGGCAACAAGAGTTGAAAAATAGGGTCGCGCCACTGAAACATTATTTGTTTCATCCCATGCGCCCTTCATCACCGATGTCGCCCTGCTCTTCTCTTTCTTGCCTGTCAGCTGTTGCACCAGTTGCTTGAAGTTTTCCCTTTCTCCCACAAACACCTGTGGTCGGTTAAAAACTTTAACCGGCTTCTGCGATTCTTTGTTTCCAGCCATAACTGTAACTCAAACTCAAATCCTTTCACCACAATAGTGCAAGCACTGCACTCAGTTGAGTTGTAGGCAGCTATGGATTACCCCACACACATATAGTTACATATTCATCTTAGCGCGGGATTTATCATAAAATCTAAATCTGCGGAATTTATTGTGAACCCTAACACGTTATGTCTGTTATGCTCCGAAAGTATATTGAGTGGAGAATAAGCGCGCAGGCCGTTAATACAATCCGCGTGCAGGCGGGGATGGATTTAATTTAATTCTTAGTCTTATCAATGTGAATGTGCATTTTTTTTCATGCTATTCGAATGAAGTGGGTATTTGAAATCAAAAGTGTGGATGCTTATATTAGTTCAAATACGAGGTGGATGGCTCCAGTGATTCGAAAAACTTATCCGGCTGTGTACGTTCAATAACATTTTTCTTTTCCACCAGAAAGTTGACAAAACTTAGTTTTCCATCCTTTATTTTCAATTTATTATATCTTTTCCCAAATAGTTTTATTAAGAATTTAAGGCAAATCATAAATCCATTTCAGTTATATAATATAAAAAATAATTTTTACCGAATAACATAAATAAAAAATAATTATAACTCAGATATTGGGATGTTACATATTTTTGTCACTATAATATTAACTCAATAAAATAATGATGAAAATGAGATTTTGGGGGTTGCCCAAAATCCCAATTTCTTTACAAATATTGATCCTGGCCTTGGCCCACAACCCTAAACGGAAGCGTTTTAGGTTTTAATTTTAAATCCGTGGATGTTCATTAAGTATCAATCATTCTTTAATCACCATCGCAAGCAAATACAGATAGCAAATACCCATAACAGATGCATTGTATTTCGATAAGTTCCAACACTTGAATTAATCCTGCAACCCTTCAGTGGATAAACAGAGGTAAATATGCATGTAACCCCTCTTACAGTGAACAAGAACACTCACAAATCGAGCCAAAACGTGAACCAAATCCTCGTATCTGCAGAATAATTTAGTTACCTCCACCCCACCATAATCACCGGTGAGAATTTCACGAGGATCTAGAAGAAAACAACCCAAATGGAATGAGCACTTACTCTATCTCCCTTAATTGATATCTGGCGCACAGCAATTATATGTTCCACAGGCATAAAAAAAATACTGTAAACACAACGCACACACAGCACTGTTAACACGCATCCATTCCTCTGTCCTTTATTATCAATACCTAAATACAGTCATTACACACGCTGCATATAATTGAACACATATATAATACTTAAACGATATTTACATTGCCCTTGATCTTTTGACTGATCGATGGTCGATCAACAAGAACGCAACACAGGAATTCGTTCATTAGTTAAACTATAAACTCACAACTCAATAGACAGAAATAACGCATAATATATAATTCGATTATTTACAAAAATCACTGGATCTAAGGCATTGCAGCCTTAGCCAACACATCCACACCGATTACAATTTTTCCCACTCACAAATTTCTCCACAAAAGGTATATCTCACATCCTATCACATTACATATATATAAGAATTTTAGGAATGATCAATCCTATCTTCTCCTGATTTTCTCCACAAAAGCTTCATGCATGCACGCTTTAAATCTGCTTTATCCTTTTTAAATCTATTTTTCTCCTTTAAATCACACTTTTCTTTTGTTATGATCCTCTCGTCCACGTTTGCTTGCTTTGTTGCTGATTGCTCCTGCATCAGACTCCCGCACAAAAATTTATGACCTCCTGGTCATATGCTTCTCCTGGTCTTTAGCAATTTTATCTACTGCATTCCTTCACTAGAACTCTGTGAGCTGCAACCAACCTCTGCAGTAATAGGCTCCTCTGTTACACGATACCTCACCAAGCCCTCCCGCACTCGGTCTTTTGGCATCCTTCTCTAGGTTGCTGCAAATCTTCTCACCTTCCGGTGCCGCCATCTGCACAATAGTAAGACCATAAATTCTTCATCTTTAACTCAACTGTGCCTCTTTCCACAGAATCTTACCGCTCTGATACCACCTGATGCAGGGCAGTCCTGCAATAACCAGGATCTTTCTTCACTCATGCATATAAAAGCATGCACCTCAAATAATTTCCCAATTCCACTTCAACACATGGCAATTTTCAACACATGTGCGGAAGCTTATAATTTCACATTCCTGGCAAATTCATATTCTACCATTTATTGTAGAAATTTTTTTCCCAACATATAGTGTAACTTTATAACTCACAAATTTAAAGGGATTCGCACTTATGCCAATGCTCACAATTTATTTCAAACAGAATTCAATCTAATGAGAATTCAAGTTAAGCAATCTGATGAGAAGTGTGTATCAATCAAATGGATATGCACACAAAAATATGAGAATAATTAATTAAGAAATAAAATATTTACAAGAGAATTCATGGCCTATTCATGGCCTCTCATTCTTCATTCTCACTCTCTCTCTAGAAAAACTCCCTCTGCCTCTTGCATCACCTCCTGTGGATGCATGCTGGGTTGAGCTACTGCTAGCTCCTTCTACAGGTGCTGTAGATCTTCCACTACCACCTTGACTTTCTTTCCCTCTGAAAGTCCCTCTCCCTCTGGCAGACTTCCTCATGAGTTTTTCTTCAGCCTTTAGTGCTATATGATAGGCTTCCTCTACTGTTTTTGGAGACAGTAAACTAATCTCATCCTGAATGTCCATTCTGAGGCCATTCATATATCTTTCCACCCTCTCATCTGTATTCTGGGCTTCTCCAGCTCTTATGCTCACCTTATAAAATTCTTCTGTATATTCTTTCACTATTAAAGCTCTCTGCCTGAGATTTTGCATTTTCCTAAACAATGTTTGCTGATAATTACTGGGCAAAAAGTTACCTTTAAGCTTTGCTACCATCTTGCTCCAATTCTTGATTGGTTGCTTGCCCAGTCTCCTCCTTTCCGCCTGCACGCCATCGCACCAGAGCGCTGCATGGCCTTTTAGTTTGGTGACAACAAACTTTACCTTCTTCTCATCTTCCAATTCTTCATAATTGAAGAATTTCTCCATGTTATTAATCCAGTCGATCAGTTCTTCTGGATTTAGTCCTCCTTGATATACTGGTACTAACTGGTTCCATGGCCTGGCTGTGGATTTCATTACTGACTGAAAGAGCTTCATCTCAGGAGAAATCTCTACAGCTTCCTCCTCAGTAGCTTCAGCTTCGGGTTCACTCACGTCTCCATCATCTATGTTCCTGCCGGAGATTAACGCATCCAATCTAGCTCGCAGCTCCTCTAGATCTTCCCTCAATTTGACATTCTCAGCATGTCGTCCTCTTCCACCACATCCACGTCCTCGTCTTCTTCCAACCCTGAAAGCCATCCTTCTATTGCTCCTGAGATTTAACTCAACGCCAGTTGCTGGATCTGATACCACTAATGATGGACCGGTCTCTGGCTCTAATGTCAGTCTTCCCAATTTGATTGCAATATCTTCTATGTCTCTGGTTTGGTCTTTTTTCAATTCCCTGAGGTCATCAGTCATTAAATCTTCTCCTTTTGCAATAATGGAAAGCTAACAATTAATGTCACAACCTGATAACAATTCCACCTTGCTGCAATTCAATATATATTCACTGTCCTCATAAGTGAAACAAGGTATAGATAGAATTGGCGCACAAAATTTTAGAAGGCTCACACATCGCACGGCATTTCACTGTTTTTGTAATTTATACAAAACACGCACAACCTTCTAACAAAACAACGCAACTCACACCATGTAATATTACCAAATAACCACTATTGAAACTACAGTGACAGCGTATTGGAATTGTTATAGTGGATAGCGCACAACGTGTTGGTAAACACCATACCCACGCTATGTAATATTACAAATAAATGCTGTGGAAATTATACTTGCATCGTATGGGAATATGGTTGGACAGCGTAGTGTATAGGAATTGTTTGAACAACCACTATCCCTGTTAATTGCTTATGTAATTGCCACGGTATATATTAATTGCTACAGCATTCCACATTCAAATTCCACCGCTTCCAATTCATTTTACAGGCATACAACTATAAAATAACAGACAGTATACACACCGTGGGGTTTGTAAAGCACCTCCAAATCATTTTTATTCAATCATCAAATTATGAACAGCGCGGTGAAAATCCCCTTTATTACACAGTTAAAACAACATATATTCACACAGGTCCGCGCTCTCCATTCTATCCAAGACACTCTGTTTTTTCTCCCTTTAAGAGCTGCGGATACATTCATTTTTTCCCATTGTTCATGCATAAAATTTCTAATTCTAGACTTTTACTACAAAGGAAATCTTTCCTACTTGGCGGCTAAGTTTTTACATCTTTTTCTTTTTTTTACTCATAATGTAAATCTTTATTTAGTACAAAAGCGACTTTTACCTAATAATTTAAGCTTTTTACCATTTAGTAAGTTTTATTCTCCATGCTAATCCTACTTTTAGAGAAAATATAGCATGTCTTAATTTTTTTTTCCTATTTTTAACTGATGAAAAAACATAGGAACAACAAGCTTTTCCCGTCTGAGTGCATGCACCTGCATCAGACTCCCAAGGTTGAAAATGATCATGATCTCCTGATCATGCTTTCTTTTTTTCTTTTTCTTGTCCGCCTGGATCCCATACTTTGTTCTGCAAGTCCCCATCTGCTGTTACTTGCTGCCTTTCTCCAGGTCCCCATATTTTACGTTGTCTTGCTCCATTAGCTGCACTTTCATAATCTGTCTCTGTTTTCATCTCGCTGCTGCTTCCGCTGCTTCTCCTCGTTGTTGATGTTTCCCGCTGAGATGCTTTTAACATGATTCTTCTAATGAGCTCAATTTCTTTGTCCAATAATTCTTCAAACTGTTGACTTCTTGCTGCCTGCTGAGCTAAGATGGCTTGCTCAGTCTATCTTGTTACCTGCTGACTTCTTGCTCTTATTCTTGTTTCTGTTCCGACTGCCACCCGATCATCCACACCCTCTTGTCTTCTGGAACAGAAAACTTCTTCTCCCTGCATTTGACTACTCAACTGAGTCAAATATTCTACAGCAATACCTGCATTTACAAAAGACTGGTTAGAATAAAAATCATAAGGCATTAATGCCTTGTATTCCTTTGCCTGCATTTTAACATACTGTTCTGAATCCTCCACTATCAGCACATCAGTATGCTGATCCAAGCTTCTCAAAGAATCCTTTGAAGAATTCTTAAGACTGTCAACCAGTCTTCCTCCCATGTCATCTGCGTCCATGGCAATTTCCTGTATTTGTTCACTGTATTGAACTCTTCCATCTGCTGCACTTTCCCTGTCATATCCTGGATTCTCCAACCAGTATTCCAATAGTGCAATTTCTTTGTAGCATTGTTGGAGCATCACATCATCATTTACAGTCCCTGCATTCATGCAGAACTTGTCAGTTTGAAAACTACAAGATTTAACAGTCTCACTTGTTGTTTTAGATACCAGTTCTTCCAGCTGATCCTCTTCTTCATTCGCATGAACTTCCTCTTCCAACTCAGCTGCTCTGAGTTCTTCCTGTTTCAACTATACATCCACTGTCTGCTCCAAGTATTCCTTTCCTCCAAATAACAGAGTTTTTGAATCATTCTTCTGTCCTGGTACATCCTCCTGCAAAGGCAACAATGTATGATTGACACCATCCTTCCCAAATTTGTAGGTGTTCCTCTTCCCATCATGCATGGCTGCCCTGTCATATTGCCAAGGTCTTCCAAGCAATATGTGACACACATCCATAGGCATCACATCACAAACAATTTTATCTTTGTACTTGCCCCCACTTGGAATTCTACTTCACACTGTTCACTTACCAGCAGTTGATGTCCCTTTTGCAACCATGACACTTTATACGGTGTTGGGTGCCTCCTTGTTTTCAGCTTCAATTTCTCTACTACTTCTATAGAAACCAAGTTATCAGTGCTGTCACTATCAATGATCATCTGGCAACATTTCCCCTGAACTTTGCATACTGTCCTGAATAAAGTTTTCCTTTGTGGCGGTTCAGTCACCTCCTTTGCTGGCTTGATCAAAACTTTGTTAAGTACCAAAGACTCTCCACTTTCTGGTGTATCCATTTCTTCTGTTACTACTGCCACTGGTACCTCTTCTTCAGCTGGAGCCACAATTGCATTCCTCTGCATTATGTCTGCACTCTCTGGGCACTCAAAAGCTCTATGTCCCAACTTATTGCATCTGTAGCATCTTACTTCTCTGCCTCCTCCTCTGCCTCCTCTATATCTTCCACAAGCATACAATTCAAAATGCTGTGAAGACAGCAATGCACATCACTATTAACCCACACATCCAAATCCCTTTCATTAACAATACAAGCCAGTCTTATATATATATATGTATGGCCGCATATAAATTATAACAAAACATTCATTATATGACTCTGAGTAAAACAGAGTCTTCCCATTCGATTGTATCGAAATAGATTAGGATGCTGGCAGCATAATAACAAACTGATATAAATTGTTCTGCACAGTAATTACATCGCAGGGGAAGCTACCACAGTAATTCAGATCCCAATCGATACAAAAGACACACTTTAACTTCGTTACTAAAACACACACGCAAGATTATACACATAATACTGAACCCAAGTTTATATATCACAAAACGTTTACATGCTAAGGCGTTTCAGCCTTAGAAACGAGTCCACGCTCGCTACATCTTAACACTCACAAAAATTCCTCACAGAACATATATATTTCACACTCTATCACATTACATTTATATAAGATGCATTAGGTAGAATGGATCAGATCTTCTCCTAGTTTTTCTATAATGAAAGCTTTTCTAAAAAGCGTGCATGGCTGTTATCAATGGCAAGTCTAAAAACATATCCGCCTTAAAGCTACTTTAATTCTGCTTTCCTGCTTTAAATCCTCTTTAGCTCTGATTTAAGGTAGATTTTTCTCCTTCGATTTAGCTTTGTTGTCCACGTAGGCTTTGTTGCTGGTTGCTCCTGCATCAGACTCCCGAGGCACAAAAATTTATGACCTCCTGGTCATATGGTTCTGGTATTCATAATATCTTCAACTTGTGAGCTGCAATCAAGCTCTGCAACAGCAAGTCCTCCCTGCTGCCTCTTACCTCACCAAGCTCTCCTCTCGACTTGGTCTTTTAGTAACCGCTCTAGGCTATTGCAATCTTCTCAGCTTCCTCTGCTTTCTTCTTCCTTCTGGCAGGAATCCTTTCCCTGCTCTGATACCACTTGATGAAAATGAGATTTTGGGGGTTGCCCAAAATCCCAAATTCTTTAAAAATCTTGATCCTGGACCTGTGGGTTATGGCCCACTAAGCATCGATGGAAGCATTCTAAGACTTCCAACAAAGATCTTCTTTAATTATCGAACCAACCCTTTCAAACCCTCTCCACCATACTGATCATAAATTGCGCGTTTTTGTTGATCACTCAACACATCATAAGCTCCGGATACCTGTTTATTTTAATTGATGTTGGGCGCACAGTAATTATATCTTCCACAAGCATACAATTCAAAATGCTATGAAGACAGCCGAGCACAACACTATTAACCCACACATCCAAATCCCTTTCATTAACAATACAAGCCAGTCTTATATATATATGTATGGCCGCATATAAATTATAACAAAACATTCATTATATGACTCTGCGCAAAACAGAGTCTTCCCATTCGATTGTGGCGAAATAGATTAGGATGCTGGCAGCATAATAACGAACTGATATAAATTGTTCTGCACAGTAATTACATCGCAGGGGAAGCTACCACAGTAATTCAGATCCCAATCGATACAAAAGACACACGTTAACTTCGTTACTAAAACACACACGCAGGCGTATACACATAATACTGAACCCAGGTTTACATATCACAAAACGTTTACATGCTAAGGCGTTTCAGCCTTAGAAACGAGTCCACGCTCGCTACATCTTAACACTCACAAAAATTCCTTACAGAACAGATATATTTCACACTCTATCACATTACATTTATATAAGATGCATTAGGTAGAATGGATCAGATCTTCTCCTAGTTTTTCTATAATGAAAGCTTTTCTAAAAAGCGTGCATGGCTGTTATCAATGGCAAGTCTAAAAACATATCCGCCTTAAAGCTACTTTAATTCTGCTTTCCTGCTTTAAATCCTCTTTAGCTCTGATTTAAGGTAGATTTTTCTCCTTCGATTTAGCTTTGCTGTCCATGTAGGCTTTGTTGCTGGTTGCTCCTGCATCAAATAATATTAATATAGGAACACAAACGTTATATACATTACTTCTTATTAATATACACATTTTCTCTCTTTAAAAACAATGAAATTTTAATTTAATATAATTATAATTATATTTCTTCCAATATTAAAAAATAATAATATATTGATCATATTTTTTTTTGTTATATTTCAAATTAATATATATTTTTTAATTATAATTAGAATGGGAGGCTTAAATCCATATAATTTGAGGCTGGAATATTGTTATTTACCATTAATATTAACTAATTAAATAATATTGGGAGGACGACACTTTGCAACTAGGGTTTCAACGAGACTCTGCAACGGCGCAGACTGTTATTCTATGCCTCCTCTTGCCATCCGCCTACCTCATCACGACAGCAAGCTCTTGGCGTTACTTGTGTGGCAATGGATTTCCCCCGGGGGGGTTTCAAAGCCCTCCCCTCATTCGGATCGAGATCCTCATGCACAGCAATGGACTTCGCCCTCTGAGCCAGAACAGGAAGATGCAGACAAAAGAGATTCCCCACTGCAAGAAACGACAATTGCTTCGATTGATCAGTCAAAGAGGTGCAGTGAAGTACCAGAAGGAAAAATAGGGCAACAGGAAACGCCCAAGGTTATTTCAAGGACATGCAAACCCATAGCAACTGAAAGGCCCAAGATAGAACGTTCCAGCCACAGAATCAATGGTAAAATCTAGTATATGAGGGAGCATGCACTCATTGGAAAATTTATTGGATTCTGGCCAACTGAAAAGGCTTTGCAAGGATAGATCTCTGCCAAATGGAAACCCAAGGGTCATGTCACCCCGCAGCTAGGACCAAATGGGTTCTTCACTGCGATCTTTATTTGCATCGAAGATCGAAATAGAATCATGGATGAAGGGCCCTATTTCTTCAACTCTGCTGGTTTGTATTTACGGGAATGGGTAGAGAGATTCAACCCGGACAAGGAGGACTTCAGCTGGGCACCAGTATCGATCAGGATGTACTCGCTCCCATCGGAATACTGAGATGAAGATTCACTCAAAGCCATTGGCAAGGGGCTGGAGGAGTTTATAAAAATTGCAGAAGAAACGAAGCTGAGTAGATACACTTCCTATGCTCGAATCTGTGTTTTCATGCGACTGGACAAAGCCCTTCCAGATTCGACAAGTCTATTCCATGATGATTATGAATGGATTCAACCCTTGGATTATGAACATGTACGCTTTCGTTGTCATAAGTGTCATGCTCATGGGCATCTTTTTCAGGATTTCCCTCTAAATGCCAAACCCCAACCCTTTGATCCCTCAGCCAAGTCAGCCCATGATGGCTCCACCAAAGTCGCAAATCACAAAAGATCACACAAAAAACCCTCCTCAGGGAAAAAACCCTAGCAGGACGCTGCATCCATTCCTTCCACAAGCAATAACTTTGAGGTTCTTGCTAAAACCTCAGAAGATCAACCTATGAACTCGGTGCCCAACTCTTCGCTTATCATCTCATCCACAACTCCCCCTCCTTTTGGTCCCTCTCCCATCCCCCTGCCCCCCAACGACATCAATGGGACACCTAAGGAGGCCAGAAAGGATTCAGAATGGAAAGCAAATGATATGGATGTTGATGGTTTCCCCAGTCAACCTTGAGCTTAACAATTACTTCAATTGAAAAGAGCCAAACGCAACAAATGGACGAAAAACCAGAGAGTATTGATTTGGGAGGACTTGACATTCTCGAGCTCGAACAAGCATGCAGAAAGAAGGACTATGACAAGATTCTAGAGTATTAGCTCAGCACACTGGAATTCATCATCTCCAGGGCTTACCAGCAACAACAATTGGGCATTCAGCCAGGCAATCAATGGGATGGTAGCTTCCTTCCTAAAGACTCCAAAAAGCGTGGGAGAAGTACAGATCTCCAAAGAACTATAGCAATAGGGAAAATCCTGGTTGACTCAGGCAGGTATGCTAAGTTGACAAAATACTACAAGCCCACCACTAATAGTGAATCATGAAGCTCACTTCATGGAATTTAAGAGGGCTCAAAAGCCTAGGGAAACTCAGGATGATAAAAAACATGATAAAGTAGGAGCAGCCCCATATTTTCTTTCTTTAAGAAACGAAATGTAACAGTAAAACTCTTGGAAACATTCTCTCTAGAGCATGGCCAGGTTGTCACTCGATAGCAGTTGATGCTTTGGGCACCTCAGGGGGACTGGAAATTGCCTAGAACACGCAAGCTATAACACTTTCATACATTCATGCCTCCCATTACATTATTCAGGCTACTTTTCATATTATCAGCACCAACATTCATGGCCATCTCACCAACATCTACTTCCCACAAGAAGCAGGCAACAAAATCACTTTACTAAACACAATAGAAGTGCTTAATTTCAATAGAGTCCATCCTCTTTGGATCATTGGAGGAGACTTCAACATGATCACTAGGTTAGAGGAAAAGCAAGGAGGTCGAGCCAAGCTGGAGCAGGAAAATGGCCACTTTAAAGAATTCATCCAAAACAATTTGTTAATTGATCTGCAATTCTGTAATGGCACGCACACTTGGAGCAATCGCAGGGCTGGGAGGCAACAAATAGCTTCTAAACTAGACAGATTCCTCATTTTTGATAACGCGGTGCATCTTGGTGGTGACATAGTGGCATCAATTCTCCTTTACTCAGGTTCTGATCATTGGCCTATCTCCCTCCATTGGCAAAGACCGGGCAATGCTACCAGGCGACCATTCCACTTTGAAGCATTCTGGCTCACTCATCCCGCCTTCAATGATCTCATCAGATCCACCGGGAACAACTTCCCTCTACTAGAGGGATAAAAAATGTTTCAGTTTCAATAGAAACTCAAATTTCTTAAATCCCAAATCAAGCTTTGGAGTCAAGAGACTTTCGGTAACATTTTCCAGGCGCAACATTTTCTAAACAAAGAAATGAGAGAGCTCCAGCAACAAATAATCACAGAGGGATACAATGAAGAGACTATGCCACAGGAAAAATGCCTTCACAATCAATTGGAGGAGAGGAGAAAGCAGGAGGAAATTCTCTGGAAGCAGAAATCTAGGATTAGATGGCTGAAAGAAGGAGAAAGGAACACTAAATTCTTCCACCAAACCACAATTCAGAGAAGAATGCACAACACTACCTCTTTCATTCAGAAACAAGGAGGGGAAAGAGTGGAAAATCATGCAGAGATCGAGCAGGAATTTATAAGTCACTTCCAACAGGTTCATCAAGAACCCCAAATAGATAGATGGCCTACTATAGAAAAATCATTCAAAATGTGTTGAAAATTATCATAGAAGAACAAACAAACTCCTTCTACGCCCAATTTCACCACAGGAGGTGGATGCAGCAATGAACTAGCTCAAGGAGGGCAAAGCCCCTGGCCCGGACGACTTCACTACTACTTTCTTCCACTCTTTCTAGGATCTGATAAAAGAAGAGGTATGGCAAGTGGTGGAGGAATCGCGCACTCTTCATTGGCTTCTTCCCTTTCTAAATGCAACTTTCATTCCCCTCATCCCAAAAGAAGAGAGCACCAATACTCCAGAAAAATTTCGTCCAATCGCTCTATGCAATGTAATTTACAAAGTGATATCTAAGGTCATTGCCAACAGGCTAAAGCCACTTTTTCCCCTGCTCATATTGCCTAAATAATCTGGCTACGTGGAAGGAAGACAAATCCTGGATGGCATCATCCTCATGCATGAAATCATACATTCCCTCAAGCACTCCAAACAGGCAGGTATGATTCTCAAGCTTGACCTCTCAAAAGCTTTTGATAAGCTAAGCTGGACATATATATAAAAAATGTTAATTGCTTTTGGTTTTTCTCCAATGTGGGTTCGATGGATTCTGAATCTAATATCTACAACTTTCTTCTCTATCCTCATACATGGTATACCATCACATCCTTT
Organism: Pinus taeda; assembly: GCA_000404065.3. Lineage (NCBI taxonomy): Eukaryota > Viridiplantae > Streptophyta > Pinopsida > Pinales > Pinaceae > Pinus > Pinus taeda. The sequence goes on from APFE031408741.1 coordinate 36,434, forward strand.
CAGTCCCTTAAGAGGAATTACACAAGGATATCCTCTCTCCCCATTCGTTTTCGTGCTAATGGTAGAAGGTTTGGGTTGCCACATCAAACACGTGCTCCTCTCCCAGTAGCTCAAAGGTACATCCATTCACAACTCCCCAACAATCACTCATCAATAGTTTGTTGATGACAATATTCTTTTTGGGTACCCTTCTGTTCAGGAAGCCTCTCTATTTAAATCCCTTTTGAATGACTTCTTTGAGGCTTCAGGAACTAGCATCAACAAAGCCAAATAGAAGATTTTCTTTTCCACACTCCCCCTATCATTCAACATGCCATTGCTCATATCATGGGCTTCTCCAGAACCTCCTTACCTTGTAAATACCTCAGAGCCCCCCTTATTGATTCTGCCATGAAGCATGCCTCCTCGTGTTTTCTCCTTGAGAAACTTGAATCACGTCTCAATTTATGGACTCATAGAACTCTGAACATAGCGAGTCATCTAATGCTAATCAAAGTTGTTCTACAGGCAATGCCGCTCTACCTATTCTCAATCCTTGTAGCGCCCAAATGGGTCATTAAAAAAATAAAGACTCTACAATGGAACTTTCTATGGGGTGCGACAAGTACAAATCACAAATGGGCCTTGGTAAAATGGACTACAGCTTGTAAGCCCAAAGAAAAAAGAGGGTATTGGTCTGAGGGACCCCAGTCACATTAATGCAACCATGGGTGCAAAAATCTGGTGGCAGTGGCTCTCTGCTCCCAATAAGCCATGGGCAACCATATGGACAACCAAATACACCAATCATAGACCACTGGAGGAGCTTATTAGATTCACTCCTACTGAAAAAGGTTCACTAATATGGAACGCTGCTAAGCAACACTTCCTGTGGATCCAGCAACACATTTTTTGGGAAGTAAGAAATGGCAGAACAACTCGGTTTTGGATGGATACTTGGAACCAACTACCAAAGCTCAACAACATCCTCAGACATCCTCCAGGCTATTCGTGGGAGGAGCAACAAAAGGAAGAGGTCCAGCAACACTAGACTCAGGAGACAGAACAAGGGTATAGATAATGGAAGAAAATTGATAAGCTGATCACGAATGCGAATCACCAGACTAAGAAGGACCTGGAGAGGGAGCTCCAAAATCGACGAATTAGATACTCCGAAGGCAGGGATATTCTCTGATGGGGTTACATTCCCAGAGGAGCCTTCACCACCAAAGAGGCATATAAAATCATTTGCACAGATCCAATGCCCCTGGATCCCATCTGAAGCAGAATCTGGTCACCAGGCACCTGGCCCAAAGTCTCTCTCTTCCGCTAGCTGGTTGGGCACCGAAAAATCCTCACTTGGGACAATATTAGACGAAGAAACTTTCAGGGGCCCTCAATCTGTCCCAATTGCAACTCCCACGAGGAAATGCTCTAGCACCTACTAGACTCACGCACCCTTGCCAACCAACTGTGGGAGAAGGCTAGCTTTCGATGTCAAAGAAGATGCAGAGTGTCTGAAGACATCACCAACTCCATATGCCATTGGCAGCAGAAACCTTACAAAAGTGAAATTATCAACCAATTATGGAGAATGATTCCTGGACTTCTCCTTTGGTCTATTTGGAAAGAAAGGAACAAGCGCATATTCAAAGATCAAAGCGCTCCGTTAGAGATCATCTGGGGAAAATTCTGTCTCAATCTTAAAGAGACCTTGGCGCTTCGCACTTGGTATCTGGAAGACTTTCCCACTCTTGCTAATGAGAAAGCCATTTGGGCAAACTGGAACATGCAACTGCCACATGGTACTCATAATCACATTCCCTCAGAAGGCATCAACATCAAAAATTTCTCTTGGACCCCCCCTCCAAAGCACTCTTTCAAGCTCAACTTTGATGGAGCTTCAAAGGGCAACCCTGGAAAAGAAGGATTCAATGACATATTTAAAATCATGAAGGTTCGCCTCTCCTTATATACTTTGGAAACATAGGATGGGACACTAACAACTCGGCTGAACTGGAGGGTCTCTGGCAAGGATTACTCCTGTCCTGGAAACACAACTTCCATCCCCTGGAAATTGAAAGTGATTCCCTAATCCTCATCAACATGGCCAAACAACTCCTAAATGGGACTCATGCGCAAAAAATTACCAACAGTTGGAGACTCGAAGCCAGATTAGATGCCATAGAATAATCGCTTCACAACAATTGGGCCATCATCTTCAATCATGTTAAGAGGGAAGGCAACCAGGTCATTGATCTACTTGCCAATTTGGGGGTGGAAACAGAGCACACTCTACTCACAGGGGCTCTAGACATAATTCAGAAACATGATCAAGAACAGGAGTGCAAAATTCTGGTCCAAAGGGATGCAGCGCCCCCAGATGCGGGTGTTTGATAGCCTCTTAAATGTGAAGGGACAAGGGTGTGGCAAGGTAGATTAACACCTACCCACCCAATACAGAAGGTTCAAGAGAGGTATGACGGTTGGCGCTTGGTATCTACGCAGAGCAGGGCTCATATGCTCTCATTCCAGCGGCTCGGGTTCACACATTATGGCAACTGCTCCGGTTCTTCCCTCTGTGCACTTTGGCTTGCATCAGAAGGCGACCTTCTTCAATGCCATAGTTATGGAAGAAGCATCTAGAGGTGCGCTAGAGGAGGATAAGGCAAGGTTCTCGGGTATGCGCTGAATTCGTATTCGCTATTTCATTCGATCCATTCTCTCGCCTCTGGCCTCATATCTGGTCTATGTTGCTTGATGTTAACTCTGTCATTCCTGAGGCCTCTCAGGACTTGCTGGGGAAGGATAATCTGATGCTTGGCTCTATTCTCTTGGCAGAGCGACTTCATTTTGTCCTCTGGTTCCTTTCTAGGGTATCGGGTTATTGTTTCGATGTATTTGTTTCTTTGAATCACTCACTTTACTCTCTGGTCTATGGCCTCATTTCTAATCTCATGTTGTTTGATGTTGGCTCTGTCATTCCTGAGGCCTCTCGAGATTTCCTAGGAAGGGATAATTCAGCGCTTGGCTTTGTTCTTTTGGCGAAGCGGCTTCAGTTTTTCCTCTAGCTCCTTTCCTGGGCCCTGGGCCTCTACTGCGAAGTTTTTCTAATCTATCAGCAAATCTATAGCCACCTCCCAGTCCACGTTATTTCTCTACCTACTTGGTATCTCGTTGTTGCTCTGCCTACGCTAGTATCCCTGATGCCTCGCTTGCGCCATAGAATGAGGAGCCGAAGAGGCCAGCTCCGGCGCGTGCCCTCGAGTCTGTCCTCTGATTCGCCTTCCCTTTCCAATGAGATGTTTGCTGGCCACTACCCCAGCACACGTAGTGGGAGAGGGTAGCTCCAATCCTCTAGCTACCACCCTGGGCCTCCTCCCACATTTGGCACTGCAATTTTCATCTTTAACACCTCCCTAAATCACCCAAGGATAACATCTCATATCTCGGTGGTTTTCCATGAGGCTGAACAGACAAAGGACTCTCAATCTCGTCTGGGAGCTTCGGGGGCAGTCTCAGTTCCTTCTTCAACCCTCCAGCTGGGAATTAGAAATGCGTCGTGGCAAGCTCTGGGTGCACAGGTTCGCAGCGCTCAAGATGTAGTGATGGTGCCGGTTGACCCTGGTCCCTCCGACCAGCATGCAACTTAAGCAAGGGATTTGCCTGATTTTGGTTGGTGTCGCATTGAGGAAGAGCCTCCAGATGACTAGCTCGCTCACCTCTGCTTCGTCCACGTGCAGTGCAACCCTTACAACAGGGCAAGTTTTCAGTGCAAACAGCTTTGTGGTTTTCTGGTGTTTTTTTGCATTTTTGTTTATTCTGCATTATCAAGAGAATCTTAGCTCGGTCCCCTGCGTGGGTCCTGAAAACTGGCTTAAGAATGAGCACACTGCCTACAATCAGTCTTCTCACCTACTTCTCTTGACAGTTCTGCCTCTCTTCAGAACAGGATGTTTGACTTCGGTCACGTTGTAATTGATACCTCTTTACTTGTTAATAGATTAATCTTATTCAGAAAAAAAAAAAATAAAAAAAAAAAAAAAAAAAAAAAAACTAATTAAATAATATTATTTTTCAAATATTTTAACAAAAATGTTTATTTTTATGAAAAGTTTTCGGCATAAATCATATGATAATACATTTGTCCATGCGTTCATAATGTTTATGTAGATTTTTTTTTTATAATTATTATAACTAATAAAATATTTTGTATATGTAATCATATTTATATTTTTTACAATTAAAATCAATATTAAATATTTTGATAGCTAAGTCTTTTTTGCAATAGACTTTTTAGAGTTTTAGTTTAATTATTAATAACTATTAGGTGGATTGTAGTGATTTAACTTGCATGAAATATTCTAGAATATTATTAATAGTATTCACAAATCAAAATTTTGGATGAACTTAAAAGTAATTATGTCTTTTGGACTTTTTTAGTTAAATTGATTAATTAAGAAAACAACCATATGAACTTGAGTTATAGTTTTTTGGAATGGTGATATTGGTCCATGGTATTTTAACAAAACCTATTCACAAAATAAAGTATAAATGAATTTCGATAGTTAA
>APFE031408741.1:41004-72899 GCA_000404065.3 Pinus taeda
TTTCACAATTTATTAAAAAAAATAATAATAATAACCTTATCAAAGATGTCTTCATTCTTTTTAACCTTAGTATTTTCATACTAATATTTATTTCATAATATTATGTAGCTATAGTCTTTAGTGCAACTTTTTGGAAGTTTTTCTCGTTGATTTTTCAGGTCTAATTTCTCTCAAATATGTTAGCCCCACTCTCGTGTGATGGAAACAATTCTAAGTCCAAAATAATTAAATTAATTAAAATCATGAAAGTTAGGATTTATTCCTATATTTCTAGATTGGGTTTGTTCCTCATAGTTAGGACTTAGTTTAGGCCTAGTTGGTTGAGAGATTCTCTCAAACTAGTTAGGCTCCTAGATTAGTGTATGGTTGAGATATTTGCTCAACCAAAGTTTCCAAGATAGATGCACTATATTGAGACAAATTTCCTCATCTATTTATATTTGTATTATTATCATGATTTTGTACAATAACATTATGAGAGAAATACATCGAGGCTAAGGCCTTTTCCCCGGTATTTTGTCTCTGGTATATTTACATGTGTTTATTTAATATCCTTCATGTGGTATCAAGCTTAATAAAGATATAATTTTTTGGTGATTGTGTCCTAGATTGCCCTGAAATTGAGTAAGGGGAACTTAGGTACACCATGAGTATGCTTGTGATTGTGCATGATTCTTGATGTTGCTTATGTTTTGTGTCTAGTTTTGACACCCTCTCTGTAATATGGTACACGTGGAGCACACAACAAGTTGCATGCACATAATAAATTCTATTCATGTAATCAAGCTAAAATAAGAAAAGTACAAGAAATTGAGCCCCTACAAATGATTCTACATCAACATGCAATTCAACATCATTCACTCAAGGAAATAAAGGTAATGGAGTTGTCATCTACCTCAGCAACTACATCAACTTTTGGACAATGTACTTGCAACTTTTTTGTAAAAGTCAACTCAAAACAACATTCTAACTTGAAAATTCATAATTTGTAAGTTAACTTGTAATCAATTTCAAATAAAATTGAGTTGAATTGTAAGGGTGCATTCTCGGTTGAAACCAATACCCAAGCTTTGAATTGTTAAAGAGTCAATTAAGTAAAGTGAGTCCATTGTTTTCAACAGAGTCATCAAATTCAGTTGAACTTGTCATTAAATCATTGTAAGTCTTCTCTTGGGTGCATTTTTCAATAATATTCGACACCCTTCTTTTGTAAATTTAAGCAATGATCAAGCAAACAAATTTAAGCTAGAAATCAAGCAAGTTTGAAAACAAGGTTTCGATCAAGTGAGCATGAAAGAAAGCAGGTGTGAGTTCAAACAATCAATTGTTAACACAAGTTCAAGCAGGTACAAAGTTCAAGAAAAAAAGTGAGTGTGACATTGAAGTGAAGATTAATTAAGCATCAAGCGTGCAAGTTTGAAAAGTCAAGCAAGTTCAAAACTAAAAGCAAATTAGAGCACGATAATCAAGCAATTCAGTACAAGCGAGTGTGACAAAGGTCAAAATGGGCAAAGGAGGAAAACGACTTCAAAGTGCAGAGCTAGAAATTAAAGAGTTGAAAGAGTGCAATCATGAGTTATAGAATACAATTGAATTACTACAATGGAAGTTAAAGAAAAATCAAGACTTAATCAATCAAATGAGCAACACATTAGAAGCAGCAAAATATTTCCAAATTGAGCTAGAAATAAAATAAAAATTCATCAATGCGCTCCAACTTAAGTTAAGTGAAAAGCAAGGTTTACTAGATGCACAATTTAAAGAGAAGTTAGATGCAAGTTGTCACATTAAATACCTTATCCAACAAGTTGATGAAAGATGTGATACATATGATCTAAATCACCAAATTGATGCATGTTGTATCACAAATGATCTAATCCATTAAGTTGATGTCAGCCGCGACACAAGTGATCTTATCTAGCCAGTTGTACTACTTAATGATACAACAAGTAGTGTTGAAGATCAAATTGATCAATTTGATGCAGCATCTCAAACCAATGAACTATTAATGATTGATACCCAGTGTGATAGAGAATATTTAATAAATCAAGCACAAAATGTTAGCAGTAACAACAAGTATGAAGAATAACAACAGGATAGTCTTTCCAAGAAAGTGATCAGGCCTTGGGAAAAAATATCCTTCAACAAAGATCAACACAGCCTAGGATACAACAAAGAAAAACACTTTTTTCTTGTTCCACATTTCTCAAAACCAGTTCATTTTGTAAGTGTCAATTTTCTAGACAATGATCAGAAAATAGTTAAGTATAACCATTGTATGTGAAATGACCATATCGAGACTAAATGCTTTGACCTCCATCCTTGTCACCATTGTGCCAAGAAAAAGCATTCATCTAAATGATGTTTCAAGCGAAATCAACCACCGAGAGTAAAGAACAATTATGCATAAATTGATCCTTGGAAGTGGTCATCTAAATTCAAATAATTTTCTATGTGTTACCAAAGGATTCATGTCACATGAAGACAACCATTGCAACCAATAGTCAAATGAAAATGGTACTCTCATGCACCTGAAAGTGGGAGTACAACAGTGAAACTCTCCTACAACTGAAGGGGGGGAGTTTAGAAATCCAGCGTAGATGATTGTATCTCCTTTCAGCAGACAAAGGGGATAAATGATAATGGAATTGAAGGTGGTTGTCAGACTGGAAGTCTTAACAACATCATTAAAAGCAACCAGTGGGAAGTCTTCATCAAATAGAGCTAGTGGGCATCAACAAATTCACATGTGGGTGGTCAACAACAAAATCAATAGTGAGCATTTTTCAACAACAATAGTGAGAATTTTGTGACAACACCAGTAAGAAGTTTCGACATAATCATAAACAACTCAACCAGTAGGTGATCATCATCAACACCTAGTGGGCATTCATCAACATCAAAGAAGCTAGTGGGTGGTCAACATTAAAGAAGCCAATGGGCATTCTGAACATTTTGTCAGTGGACAAAGGATGTTGATTGAAGGAAAAATGGATCCTTTTGCAGCTTGGCACTTGATGAAATTGTCAAGAAACTTTCAGAAAGGAATCATACTTGCATTTGATTCATGTTCTCTTCTGATTTGAGTTTCTTTAGCATCTAGTTTGGTGGTTTTTCAGGTAGTTTTTCATTGAGGATGAACAATTTTAGCATGAGAACTTGAAAGATGGTTCCTAGTTAAAGAAAAATAAAAAATTAATCAATCAAATTACCAACACATTAGAAGCAGCCAAATATTTTCAAATTGAGCTAGAAATAAAATAAAAATTCATCAATGCGCTCCAAATTAAGTTAAGTGAAAAGCAAGGTTTACTAGATGCACAATTTAAAGAGAAGTTAGATGCAAGTTGTCACACTAAAGACCTTATCCAAAAATCTAATGAAAGATGTGATACATATGATCTAAATCACCAGATTGATGCATGTTGTATCACAAATGATCTAGTCCACCAAGTTGATGTCAGTTGTGACACAAGTGATCTTATCTAGCCAATTGAACTACTTAATGATGCAACAAGTAGTGTTGAATATAAAATTGATCAATTTGATACAACATCTCAAACCAATGAATCATTAATGATTGATACCCAGGGTGATAGAGAATATTTAATAAATCAAGGACAAAATGTTAGCGATAACAACAAGTATGAAGAATAACAACAGGATAGCCTTTCCAAGAAAGTGATCAGGCCTTGTGAAAAAATATCCTTCAACAAAGATCGACACAGCCTAGGATACAACAAAGAAAAACACTTTCTTTGTTCCACATTTCTCAAAGCCAGTTCATTTTGTAAGTGTCAATTTTCTAGACAGTGATCAGAAAATAGTTAAGTATAACCGTTGTATGCGAAATGACCATATGGAGACTAAATGCTTTGACCTCCACCCTTGTCACCATTGTGGCAAGAAAAATCATTCATCTAAATGATGTTTCAAGTGAAATCAACCACTGAGAGTAAAGAACAATTATGCATAAATTGATCCTTGGAAGTGGTCATCTACATTCAAATAATTTTCTATGTCTTACCAAAGGATTCAGTCTCACATGAAGACAACCATTGCAACTAATAGTCAAATGAAAATGGTACTCTCATGCACTTGAAAGTGGGAGTACAATAGTGAAACTCTCCTACACCTGAAGGGGCCGAGTTTAGAAATCGAGTGTAGATGATTGTATCTCCTTTCAGCTGGGAAAGGGGGTAAATGATAATGTAATTGAAGGTGGTTTTCAGATTGGAAGTCTCAAAAACATCAGTAAAAGCATCCAGTGAGCATTCTTCATCAAATAGAGCTAGTGAGCATCAACAAATTCACCTATGGGCAGTCAACAACAAAATCAATAGTGAGAATTTTTCAACAGCAATAGTGAGCATTTTTCAACAACAGTAGTACGAAGTTTCAACATAATCATAAACAACTCAACCAGTAGGTGATCATCATCAACACCTAGTGGGCATTCATCAACATCAAAGAAGCTAGTGGGCGGTCAACATTAAAGAAGTCAATGGGCATTCTCAAAGTTTTGTCAGTGGACAAAGGATGTGTATTGAAGGACAAATGGATCCTTTTTTAGCTTGGAACTTGATGGAATTGTCAAGAAACTTTCAGAAAGGAATCATAATTACATTTGATTCATGTTCTCTTCAGATTTGAGTTTTTTTAGCATCTAGTTTGGCAGTTTTTTAGGTAGTTTTTCATTGAGGATCAACAACTTTAGCATGAGAACTTGGAAGATGGTTCCTAGTTCTTATTTTGGACTTATGATTGAAGGGGGGGAATGTTAGCCTCACTCTCATGTGATGGAAACAATTTTAAGTCCAAAATAATTAAATTAATTAAAACCATGGAATTTAGGATTTATATCTACCTTTCTAGATTTAGTTTGTTACTCACAATTGTGAGTCAGTTTAGGCCTAATTGGTTGAGCGATTATCTCCAACTAGTTAGGCTCCTAGATTAATGTATGGTTGAAATATCTTCTCAACCAAAGTGTCCACGATAGACGCACTATCCTGAGACAAATTTCCTGATGTATTTATATTTGTATTATTATCATGATTTTGTACAATAACATTATGGGAGAAATACATTGAGGTTGAGGCCTTTCGACTAATATTTTGTCTCTAGTATATTTATGTGTGTTTATTTAATATCCTTCAAAATTCAACAAGAATTCATTGAAATCACAAGCTTGATTGGTAACCCTTGCAAAATAGAATTTCCCTAAGGGTTTTTCACGGTGCTCAATCCATATATACAATAGAAAAACTAGTTCAAATAACACAAATCAAAATTTTACCTCTAATTTTTCTACCTGATTGTGGCACCGAAAACTCCAAAAATTCACACTAAAGACAACTTCATCTATTCATTCTTTTCAACCTCAATATTGCAATATGAATATTTTATTTCATAATGTTTATAATTTAATTTCATAATATGAATATTACAAATTTGTGTTGTTATTTCTTTTCAACATTATAACTCATGTGATTATAAATGAGTTATAATACTTCTTTATAATTAATAATTTTTTATTCATTCAAAATAATTAATCGGTTATCACTAGATATTTTAAAGAAATATTTATTTTATTAAAATTCTTATAGATTAGTTATTATTATATATTTTAAGAATGACACAGTGTTAAAGATTAAAGTCTTGCATGGCTTTTTATAAAAGGTAATGGGAAATAATGACACAGTGTTAAAGATTAAAGTCTTGCATGGTTTTTTATCAAAGGTAATGGGTTTTAGCTTGATAGGTTGGGTGAACCATTGGTTTTCCTAAGTGCATGGTTTCAAGTATCTTGAGACATGTCGTAATCACCAATTTTGTGACATTTATGAAATAGGTGTATCTAGCATGTATAATAGTGGGAGAATATAGAGGTTATAAACCATAAAAATGTTTCTTCAATTTCATTGTGAACCTTCAATGTCATAATGAAGGCTCACAATAATAGTCTATCATATCATCATATTGAGAGCTATAGAATTAAAAATGTAACACCTAAGTTAACTTACCAAATACGAATAATAATAAAAAAATTAATTACTATGTAAAAATCCCCATCCGAGACTTTGGTATTAGGTTCATCATGCATAGTCACATAAATTATATTCATTTTAAATCATGAGTCCGTAGACTTGACATGCTCGGATCTAATGAATCTTGCAGATGGCATTAAAGTCAAAACGTTTGAATTTAAATACGAATGGTCTGCCATGTGATTTCCCTGTCCCTTCGCCTAGGTTGACCCGTTGCCCTTTGTACCTGAAGCCACATGGCAGGTAGACATGGAGTAAGGCTGAATGTGCTAGCCAAATGGGGTATGCTACTCGCACCATCTGTTTGTTGTCAATGCCATTGATTGGGCTCATGCAATCAGATGGTGGATATCTATTAGGTTTACAAACACTAACTAATTGTTTTTCATCAGCCTCTTACTGCTCCATGAGGGTTTATCGTTCTTCAAGGGGTTACTATGTTGTAAGCGTTTACTATCTTGTAAGAGCTCAATGTCTTGATCATGGTTATTTTTTGTCTTGGCATCCTCTAAAAATGATGAAAGTGGTAACTATTTTGAATGGAGGGTCAGGTAAACCCCTCGGACTATTGTTTTGCAGTCTTAATAGATTGTATGGAGGTGTTTGTTGTAAAGCTGGCCTGATATTTTGGAGCTGTGTTAATATGTGGCCGCTGCTACATACGAAAGCCCCATGGAACTTCCAACACTATTGGCAACAGTCGATTTCAGGATTTGGTTGTGGATGGTAACTTCGTGAATTCCTCTAAACTTGCACATTTTAATTCCTTTAGTTTTCTTTAGCATTTATCATACAGTTTATTCACTGTGGACAAGGAAGTTGCCTCCTGCAGGAATTGAGAACTTCTAGGTAACAAAATACTCCCTTATAATTATTTACCAATTTGGTTCAATCTTCTCATAAGTTTTTACTAATTTACGGTTTCGGTTGCCTAACAAGTACCTATGCAGTGTTTAATGGCATTATTTTTAGTGAAGGCCGATCCTTATCAGAGATTAGATTTCTCACTGAGACATTGTTGGCCCTTCTAGGTTGGCATCTTACCTCTAGCATGAATTAAGTTATGGAACTTCCCATATGGTCGAGATAGAAACTTTGCGTCAATTGGTTTAGTTTTTTTTATCATTTTGTTGATTATGCAATTAAGGAAGCACATATGAATTGTTAATAGACTTCTGTGTAGACTCTTTTGGTATTTTTTTTGGGAGGATACTCATGTTCTATAATTGATAAAAGGTTTCTCTTTTCCGCATAGGATTATTTTTCCAGGCTGCCACTTAAGGGAACTAGCCTGTGTTGTATTGTTAAAACTGTTTAATTTATGCAATATTGTTTTTAGGACTTGTCTGAACTGTTTGAATGTTTGGCAATGAATCAAGTTAATTGTTGCCATAGTTGTAATTCCAGCCTAGAGGACCCTTCTCTTCCTCATGCAAATATTTAGCTAAGATGATTTGGAATTCGGTTTAGTTTCTTTGTTCAAGATATTTCTATGCTAAACAATTATTCTGTGTAACTGTGTTCCAGTAGTTCTATGACTCTTTGCATGTTTATAGTTGAATTTTGCAATTAACAGTTACATAATATCTGTATCTAGATCTGTGTTCTAGCAACTATCTATTTATTGTCTTACTATTGTAGTCATTTGTACAGAGCATGTAAAACTATTTATGTCATTCCACACATTTTCAGTTACAGTACTATATAAATAACTTACTTCTCTATCTTGCCAGCTTAACTTTGATTATAAGGGTTAGTGTATCATAACCACTAAATGAGAATTTCTGTTCCTTCTAGCTGTGTTATTTAGTAATTCTATGGTTAATAGAATACACTGTCTACCATATGATTAAAGAAAATTTGATCTATTTTCTATAATCACACTTATGACTTTTAATATAGTTTTTCATTCCATAATTTATTCTATGACAGTCCAAGCCTAATGATTTTACTCTATCATTAAATGTTAACCTATGTGTGCTATTATTAACTCTATAAAGAAACTAAATGCAATACTTATCTATTCCACCAGTACTTTCAATAATTCCAGAAAGTATCTCCTCCGAGCCATGAACCTGGAAATTACGTCCAAGTCCTCCCCTGACCACCTTCTCTGTTGGAATAATTTCCATCTACAGTTAGTGCCTTGGGCCTTTGGACTCCACGGTCCAACCTCAAGTCCTGCGCTTCATTAACTGTTCATTTGCAACTTTCCACTGGTTTTTCCTTCCATTGAGTTTAGGATAGTTTTTTTTGTTCTTTATTTTTTTCCCTATAACTCCCTTTCTAGGGCAGGGGATTAACTATTTTTTGTTAACTATTTCTTGTAATTGTAGTAAACAGTTTTCTTTTAATTAATAATGTTTCCATTTCTAATCACTCACAATTAGGTAACAATTTAATACTTGGCTTTCTAGCCTTGATAATACATAACAAAAACTAATGTAGTAAAACATAAACCAAATTAATAACCATAGTATATCCTTACAATGAGCTATGGGTGTTACATCTCCACCCCCATGTGCATAACATTTTCCCTAGTGTTCCTTCTATTTTAAGAAAATAATCATGGGTAAGATTCTCACATAAATTCTTCCTCTTCCCAGGTTGCCTCATCTAGGCCAAAGTGCTTCCATTGCACTTTAACCTAGGTGATGACTCACCTCCACAAGGTGGTTTCTCTCTGATTGAGAATATGAAGAGGTTCTACTAGAAACTCTCCTTCCGGTTTGACCTCCACATACAGTAATTATATTCATATTCCTTCAAAACAATTGGCAAAACATATAAACCTTTTCACTTGTTACCTGAATATTTTCCCACTTTATTATATGTTGTGGGTTTCACATATATTTCTTTAACAACGAAATATGGAAAACGTTGTGGACTCGAATGTGGCATGGCAATGCAATTTTATAGGCTATAGGTCAAATTTGTTCTAAGACCTGAAAGGGTTCATAGTATCGGGGTGCTAATTTAGCACATCCCCTCCACTGTAAGGAAATTTTTCGGGGGTTAACTCTTAGATAAACATGATCTCCTGACTAGAATTCTTTGTACGTCATTTTCTTATCTGCATACATTTTCTGCCTATCTTGGGCAACCTTTAGATTCTATTGAACTTTATTAATGGCTTCCTCCATTTACACTAGCATGTGTGGGCCCAATGCTAACTTATTCATAGGGTTATTCCCATCCATCAATACCCTACACTTCCTTCCATACAATAACTCAAAAGGGCTCATGACCAGTGATTCATGATGTCCATTGTTGTATGCAAATTCCACAAGGTCAAGGTAATCCTCCCACTTATGTGGATATTGCATTACAAATATATGTAACATGTCCTCCAATACTTGATTCACCCATTCCGTTTGTCCATCGGTTTGGGGATGGTAAGCCGTGCTGAACTGGATTTGGGTACCCAATCTTGAGAAGAGGGCTTTCCAGAATGTGGATGTGATTTCGCATCCCTGTCTGAAATTACCATCCAGTCGAAATATTTCCTACATAAATATGTCCGCAATTTCAACAGTTTTGTATGTGGATTTCACTGTATAAAATGTGTGGTTTTGCTTAGTTTATCTACTACAACGATGATTGAATCATCTTGTTTGCTGGTGTGAGGTAAACTTGTGATGAAGTCTAAAGATATGGTCTCCCATTTACATTCTGGAATGGTCAGTGGTTGTAACAAACTCGTAGGATGGTGATGCTCTGCCTTAACCAATGGACACACCAAACATTTGGACAAATATTCTGTGACATCTTTCCTTAATCGGGGCCAAAAATACCCTTTCTTAATAGCTGTTAATAATTTATGGTAACTTGGATGCCCTGCATAAGGTTTCCAGTGAAATTCATCCATTATTAATTGTTTAACAACACTTTGATTAGGTAGATAGATTCTATTTTTAGATGTAAGGATGTCATCGTGATCTATGTCGAAATTTGATTTTTCTCCTCTTAACAAAGCTTCTTTTGTTTGCTACCAAGCAAAAGTATATTATACATCCTTGATAGATTCTTTCTCTATAATTACTGGAATGTTTGAGCATGCTTGGCTGATATGAACCTCATAGATCAATGTACCTTCCTACTTAGTGTATTAGGTACCCAATTTTCCTTTCCTTTTAAACGCTTCATGTCAAAATCGAACCCACTTAAAATGCTATCCATTTGGTCTCTCTAGCATTAAGGTCAAACTAGTTGAAGAAATTTGTAAGGCTGCTATGATCCGTCGGCAGCAGAAATTTTTCCCCAGTAAGTAATGTCACCACATTTTGAGTGCATGTACCATTGTTGTTAATTCAAGGTCATAAGAGGAGTATCGCTGCTCATATTCCTTTAATTTCCATGATTCGTAAGCTATAACTTTACCTTCTTACATTAGTACTCCACCAATGCCATCCTTACTTGCATTTGTGCATACTACAAAGGATTTTTCCAGATCTACCACTTTTAACATGGGTGCAATGGTAAGTAGGTTTTTGAATTTCTTAAATCTTTGTTGGCATTCCTCTGTCCATTGGAATGTGTATCCCTTCTTCTATAAATAAGTCACTGTAAAGGAAATTTTTGAAAATCCTTCAATGAATCGACGGTAATATCTGGTTAAACCCAGAAAGGATCTAATATCAACAACATTCTTGGGAGCAGTCTATTTCATAATGGTTTTAATCTTCTCCAGGTCTACCTCTATCCCCTCAGCTAATATAACATGTCCCAAGTATTGGTTCTGATATTTGAAAAAATCTCATTTACTAAAATTATCACATAACTGGTTTTCTCGTAATGTTTGTAGTACAATTCTAAAATGTTCTTCGTGTTCCTCCTGATTTTTAGAGTGTATAAAAATATCATCAATAAAAATTAACACAAACCTATCTAGATAGTGTTGGAAAATACCATGCATCAAACTCATAAAGGTGGTTGGGGCATTTGTGAGGCCAAATGGCAATACTAAGAACTCGTAATCACCATAACGAATCTGGAATGTCATTTTATAGATGTCCTCCTTTATCCTTATCTGGTGATACTGAGATCTTAAATCGATTTTTGAGAAAACCTTCACTCCTTGCACTTGATCAAATAGATCATCAATATGTGGCAAGGGATATTTGATCTTGATGGTCAGTTTTTTTAGCTGACGATAATTGATGCACAATCTCAAAGTTCTGCCTTTCTTTCATACAAATAGGACGGCAGCTCCCCAAGGGGACACACTACGGTGAATATATTTTTTACCCAAAAGATCCTGAGGTTACATCTTGATTATTGTCAACTCAGGCATTCTCATGCAGTAAGGGGCTTTAAACACCGGAGCTACACCCGAGATAATTTCAATGGTGAATTCAATATCCCTCTTGGGTAGTAAAGTACAGATAGATACGGGAAATACATCCGTGAATTCCTACATGACAGGAATATTTTCCAAGGAGGTCATTTTATTCTTGGATTTGGTAAATCCCACTTGAGCCACGTATATTTGACAAGCCTTCCTAATACATCTTCTTAGCTGACTGGAAGTAATGGGGCATAGTTTTGTGTTGGACTTAATTCCTTGCAGTTCCTTCCGTTGTCCTGATTTTGAAATAGCTAATGGTTTTCTCCTTACAATTAACCAAAGACTAGCATTTTTCCAACTAGTCCATTCCGATTAAAACATCATATGATCTCAGAGGAAGAATATTGAGGTTTACATGAATGGGCTATCCGAAAATGATTATGGGGTGCTGATCTATTTTGGTGACTACCTTTCTTTTCTCCCCAATGGCTAGATGAACTAGCTAAGATTTTGGGAATTTACTTGTCTGTAGTTGACACTTTTATACCACTTTAGGACTAACGTAACTTAAACTAGCACCGAGATCAAATAAAAATGAAACAGGTTGCTTAGCAGTCGTACCTTCACATTAAATCATGGTAGGCTTAAAATCTGCTTGATGATCATCCAAGGTAGCGTTAATTCTAGGTATATTTCTTGCCACTTCCCCAATAGTAGATGCTTCCTGTAGGTTTTCAATTTGTTCTATCCTTGCCTTGTGCAAACAGCTTTTGTAGTAATGGGATTCTCCGCATCCCCAGCATCGTAATAGCGATTTTGACTGTTCCTCATTACTGAATTTATTAACCCCTTATGACTGTCAATTTTTAGAATAGACAACATTGGGTTGGCTTCTTACTAGAGCTTTATGGAGAGAATTTTGCTGTAAATTTCTGTTATTAGAAAATTTCGGGTGTCTACTTGAAATCAGATTCTTTTCCTTCTTAAGCGTCCCTCCTCTAGACCCTTCATTTTTTTGTTTCATTTGTTGGTAACATATGTGGGCTTTCTACACTGCATCATCTGTTGTTTTGGGGTAGTCAAAATCAATTTTCTCCTTCATGAAATTGGGTAAGCTAATCGTTGAATCTTGGCTTTCTCCTCCTGCATATAAGGCACACAGCACAAAAGGGAGATGAATCGAGTTACATACTCATTCATAGTCAAGGCTCCCAGTCTTAATTCATGAAATTCGTTTCGCTTTTTCATCATAGTAGCACTCATTTAGGTATTTATCTTTAAAATATTTTTGGAATTCATTCCATTTCACTTGTTCTTCATCAATGTTTCTTACAATCTTGACCACTTCCCACCACAACGTTTCCTTCCCTCTTAAGTGGTATACT
This sequence comes from Pinus taeda, assembly GCA_000404065.3. NCBI lineage: Eukaryota > Viridiplantae > Streptophyta > Pinopsida > Pinales > Pinaceae > Pinus > Pinus taeda. The sequence continues at coordinate 53,727 of APFE031408741.1, forward strand.
AACAATCATGCCTTCAACTTTTCTTTGTATTCGTAAATCTGAAAATACTTACGCATATCTATTAACCAAGCCTTCATTGCTTCTTCTAATTCCCCTTAAAAATGCGATGGTTTAATCTTTTTGAGCTCTCCTTGTGGTTCCAACTTTTGTCTTTTTGCTTTGTGCTAGTGGGATACATTATCTAAGCATCCTTCATCGTCCTCCCTGTGTCTCTTCGCTAACTCAGCATTATCCTGACCATGTTGGGTGGTTGGGGTCTTTTCTTTGTCCTCAACACTAGGGCCTGGGTATCTCTGATTCTATCAATTAGACGGACTTCTAAGGATCATTTCTCGCTCCAGGCATAATCGTTCATTATCCGTTCTTAAATTGGTCATCTCAGCACGTAACTGCTTAACAGTCTCTAGTAAAACTTCATTATCCTAACGAGTCTCCTCTCCCAGTTGTATCCAAATGTCAGGGTTGACATTTACATAAGTTGGTTCCAAAGTATTGTGTGGTCCTAAACTTCTTTGAATTTTGTCTTTTGTATGGAGGCTATCTCTTTCTCTGTGTTCAAATATTAGTTTTATTTAATTAGATTTTAAGATAAAAGAAAAAATATTATTACATGCACAATCATATAATTTTCTATCCTAAAGAGTCTGAGTGTAAGAATCTGAGCACTGATACCATTTGTAATACCTGATCTGGAATTTATCCAAGACAAAGAATTAAATGTATTACAAACTCATGTGCATGGATGTGCCTATGTTTCTTTATGCAATGGATCGACAAGATTGTTAGAATACATAGACACTGAGGCAGTTAGAGAAAACATAATAGTCAAACATGTAAACACAACAAGTTTAATAAAGAGTTCACCCAATGCTCCTAGGCTACGTCTTCTGGTCCAGCCTTCAGTGGTGGCCTCTCTATTATGTTTTCAAGCAAAGTTTTTACAACAGCGAGATAGATTTGAGTCTTACTAAATAGATAAAAATCAGTAGGACTCGAGTACACAGACTCTCCTTACTAAAAGTCGACCTCTATTGGTCATAGTAGTATAAGCCCAATTTGGGTCTCACACATGACAGGCCTATGCCGAGGAGTCCGCTTGAACCTCTCAACCCTTCTTTGGAGTGAAAAAACTCTCTGAATCTCTTTGGCTCTGTTTGGCTTGATGCTCCCTTCAAGTCAGCTGAGCTTTTCTTCTTTGTTCTCTGCTCTTAGCTTCTGCGTCTAACTAACTCCTCTCTTGCTATTTCTATCTGCTTCTATTAGGTCATGGCTTTAAAGCCAATCTGTTCTTTGACTATTTGTTTCTGCTTCCCAGCTTTCTAGTTTCCTGCTCATGTCCATTCGAATTCCTCTGCTCTGCGTCATCATCATTGTGTAACACCTCATAAGCAGCTGGCCACCTATTTCCTAACGAACTGAGTGTGTCATATTCCTTGAATTGCATTGGAATGGTCGTTAGTTCCATTTGCTTCAATATTTTCTACGAAACACAACTCTTTTTCCAACTCATCGTCCACGTCGGACTTCAAATCCCCTGTAATCTTACTTCATATCTTCACCAAATCTGGTCATTTATCAAGATGTGCCTCCACCATTGATCTGGCCCCACCAAATCCTAGGTCATCGTTCATATTGGGCAAGTAAGTTGCATGACGTTTACTCGTCCAATGCAGGCCATTTTCTCTCTCATATGTTGAATGCATGCCACTTAGTGTGTGGCATCAGGTGAGACTCAATCAAAACTACTTACCACCTCAAGGCCTTCTGATATCCTGTTGGTTTGTGGAATCTTGCGCTACCGAACCGAAAGCATTACTTTGCCTCTGGTTTTGCCAATTTTGTTCTAGTGCACATTACCATGGGCCAATGATCTGCGTGCTCAACTGAGGGTCCTTGTTACTCTGCTCTAGCCACAACTTCAACTGTCACGAGGATTCCTTCCGATAGCTTGATTTTTCTAAGACTTGAATCTTTTAGCATAATTTGAGACAATCATGAAAACTTAGAGAGTGTTTAGGATCTAATTTGGAACATGGCCTTCTCACTAAAAAATATTTTGGACCACCAAAAGTTGGTTTTCTTTTAAGCATCAATTAAGTGAGGGTATAGATTCCTTGCTTGCTCAATTTCTATCCACTTCACATTGCTTGGCTTTGAACCTTTGAGTCCAATCCTGAGGTACTCAACACCCCCTATGCACGTGGTCCTCACCTTCCTGTCTAGAACTGTATCTTCCTATAACTCATTAAGATATTCAGGCAACAGATCATCAATAGAAGGCAATTGACTCTGCTCTTTGGGATCTTCAATTAATCAAGGTTCAAATAGTCTCAAGTTGTCTGCATTAAAAACCGAGTAGATGTGCATGTAAGCTAGTAAATCAAGGCGAAAATCATTCTCAACGATTTTCTCAAGTATCTTGAAAGGTCCATACCTTACTTGCTTTAGCTTCTTACCTTCACCTTGCATTTTGTCTTTGCTGAGATACAGCCAAACTTGATCACCAACTTGGAAACTATGCTCCATCTGATGCTTGTCATGCCTTGCCTTGTACTTGGCTTGGCTCTTTTCCAGCTATTCCTGTGTTGCCTGGTGAATCTCTTGGATTTGTTCAATGAACTTGGTTGCCTTACCGACATCACTATGTCCATCAACTGCTATGTCTTTACCAAAGATAAAATCCAATGGAGACCTTGGTATGAAACGAAAACGGGTCTCAAAAGGAGATCTCTATGTAGAATAATGTGTAGCTGAATTGTAAGCCTGCTGCACATAACATAAATTTTTATCCCAAAGCTTGGGATGCTTGTTGCAATAGCCTCTAAGCAATTGGATCACTGTCATGTTGACCACTTCTGTTTAGCCATCTGTTTGCGGATGAAAATTTGTACTCTTTTTCAGTCTGGTGTCCATCAATTCCAACATTCTCAACCATAATTTACCAACAAATCGAGTATCCCGATCAGATATAATGGAAGTGGGTAATCCAAAATGAACCCCTACATGAAGAAAGAACAACTTTGCAGTTTGTTCAGCTGTAATTTGTTTGTTACAAGGTATTAAAATAAACATTTTGCTGAACCTATCCACAACAACATATAAATAGTCACGACCTTTCCTAGATTTAGGCAGTCCTCCAACAAAGTCCATGGAAACACTTTCCCAAGGATGAGAAGGAACTGGTAGGGGAGTTTACAAGCCTAGTTTTCTATTACCGCATTTGCTTTTAGCACACATGGTACACCCTCTCACATATCTAGAAACTATCTCATTCATTTTTAGCCCATAACAAAATCTTTGCAGCTGTGCAACTGTTTTACTTACCCCAAAATGAACTGATATTAGAGAAGTGTGTGCTTCTCGAATTATCTTTACTCTCTCATTTTGTGGAATGTATAGCTTCCCAAAATGATACAAGAGCTAGTCCCTAACATGATAATCCAATTCTAGTACTTGTTTGCCTTGACTTAAAGTTACATATACATCTTTAAAATCTATATCTTGAGCATATTGTTCAATGTAGCTTTCATGCAATACTGAATTGTGCTTAAGTATAGTAGATGCATTTATGATCGGTCTAGACAACATGTCTGCAACTTTATTATGTATGCCCTTTTTATATCTAATGACAAGATGAAATTATTGTAGAAAATCCATCCACCTATAGTGTCTTGATTGCTGCAACTTAGTTTGGGAGTGTAAATATTGAAGTGGTTGATGATCAGTATGTATAACTATCTCTTTACCCATTAACTAATGTTTCCACTTTTCACACTCTGTACTAATGCATACAATTCTTTAACATATGTGGGATAATTAACTAGTGCAGAATTAATGTCTCAGAATGACAGAATATGGGTTTACCGTGTTGCATCAACACTGCTCCCATGGCATAGTCACTGGCATCTATTTCAATCTCAAATGGTCTTTGATGATCGAGCAATGCTAGTACTGGTGCTGTACTAATCTTTTCTTTCAAGGTGTCGAAGGCTTTCTGCTATTTTCCTCCCCAATGAAAGCATGTAAGGGAGTTGAAATTAAGGAAAAGTTAGAAATAAACTTTCTCCAATATTGTGCTGCTCCTAGGAAGCTTCTAACTTATGTAGCGGATTTGGGCTTAGGCCAGTTTACAATGACTATAACCTTAGAGGGATCTATCTTCAATGCACCAACCCGCACTGTATGACCCAAATAATTCAAAGACGTTTTGCCAAATTCACATTTTGAGAGCTTAACATAAAGATTTTCTCTTTTCAAAACATCTAGAGTCTGCTTAACATGCTTTAAATGTTCTTCCCACATTTCGTTGAATATAAGAATGTCATCTAAATATACAATGAAAAAATCATCAATAAGAGGTCTCAGTACATCATTCATTACTCTCATGAAAGTATGAGGAGCATTAGTTAAGCCAAAAGGCATAACCAGCCACTCATACAATATCTGCTTTGTTTTTAAAGCAGTCTTCCATGCATCTTGCTCTACAACTTTGACCTGATGATATCCACTATGCAAGTCCAACTTGGAAAAATAAACAGCTTCTTTCAATTGATCTAATAGTTCATCTATATTAGGAAGAGGATAATGATTTTTGATCGTTATTTTATTTAGTGCTTGGTAATCAATGCACATTCTCCATGAGCCATCTTTCTTTCTCACCAAGACAATTGGAGACCCACATGGCAATGTGCTAGGCCTTATGAACCCTTTCTTGAGCAGCTCTTGCACCTACTTCTTGATTTTTGCATTCTCTAAAGTAGACAACCTGTACCTTCCAATGTTAGGCAATGGAGCATCTTGCTGCAAATTAATGTCATGTACTATTTCATTTTAGGATGGAAGACCTTTAGGTTCTTGAAATCATATATCATATTCTCAAACGACTTTTTCAAAATCAGCTTGCTGCTTAGCATCACAACCCTCAAATACATTGGTTTTTTCATGTTTCTTTTCCTTTACAACCATCAGTAAAAATTGTTTGCATGAATTTACAATTCTTTTCATCTGCCCTGAGTTTATGAGAGTATAATTATTCTTGAGCTTATGATCTCTTACAATATATTCGATTCCATCTTTAACTAGTAGATACTTGGTCTTAGCTCTATAGAAAATATCTTTTCTATCATACAAGTAAGGACTTCCTAAAACAATTCCACATATATCCAAATGAACTATATCTAACTCAACCTCATCTATAAATGCTGACCAAAAAGAAAACTTAAGTTTACATTGTCTAGTCACTTGTAGCTTTTCTTTATCACATAACCAACCTAATGGATATGGTTTCTTGTGACGTGTGGTTAGAAATCCAAACTTCTTTACAATTGCTTCATAAATTAAATTTACTTGTGAATCACTATCAAACAGAGTATCAATCTTTTGATGATTGGAAATAACTCAAATATGAAAAAGCTCATGCCTTTTCCTCTTATTTTCTTCATTATCAGTAGCAGAATTACTAGTAGATACTTCAGAATTTTTACCTTTTATACCTGTGGTTGCGATCGTTGTTTCATCTCCTGAGTCTGACCCCAAATCCTTTTGAATAGCTGCAACAGTCTTCTTCTTTTTGCCCTCGTTTTTCTTGGGTTTCAGCTCTGGATGCAAAATCTAGCAGTGTTCATCATCATGCCCATTCTTCTTACAGTGAGTGCATGAAGACTTGCTCTTTTGTATAATATTTGTCTTCCTCTCTTTCCATTTCTGTTTTCTTTTCTCCCTATTCTTGCTTACAGTGGGTTTAGATGATCCCCCAATTTATGGGTTCCCATTCTTACCTCTCGCTTCTAGATGTGTAGCCTGAACTGATACCTCATCTATGCTAGTGGGATTAAACATGAGGATAGCGTGCCTCATGTAGTTGTGTATACCACCTATATACTTCAGTAGAGTCTCAGGTGAGTCTAAATAAACTCCTAGAATCAAAGCTCTTTTCTTAAATTCTTGGGTGTAACCTTGTACACTTTACCCTTTTAATTGGCGAAGAGGTTTCTAGCTGATCATGGCTTGCTGCATATAGGCTAGTGGATAGAATTTCTTTTTAATTGCAGAAACAAATTCACTCCAGATAGAAATAATCTTACCAAGTTTCTTCATGTAAGCTTTTGTCCTACCTTCCCACCATACCAAGGCAATGCCTCCAAGGCGTAGGCTAGCCAACTCAATCTTACTCTTGTCTGAATCAGTTCTCTATACTCTGCAATGAACATCAATCTGTCTGATCCAATTATCCAACTTCTCTGCATTCAACTCTACATCATATATCGACAAATCAAATTTAACATCTAATTTAATCAAAGATGCTTTCTTTTTATTTTTAGGGCTATTAGGAGGTGTGGGAAATTTTTCTTCTTTCCCTTTTCCTTTAGAGTGGTCATGGAGGAGAGATTCTTTTACTCCTTTGTCCTGTTTGGAGTTTGATGAATCTTCATCCTTACTTTTCCTAAATTCTCTATGAATTTCCTCCACCATGGATTTCATGGTCACAAAGCTATCCATGAATGGGGAGTCTGATTCCAAGGGAATTTCTTCTGAAATTTTCCCCTTATGATAGACTCCTCCTATTTCTGGGTTAGCTTCAACCAACTCTCCTTCTCTCCTAATCTAAGCTTTGATCTAGTTAGCATTCAACAACAAAATCCAGCACAAGTTTGTCTAACCTTGGTAACCCTAAGCTCTGATACCACTTGATTTGGAATTTATCCAAGACAAAGAATTAAAGGTATTATAAACTCATGTGCATGGATGTGCCTATGTTACTTTATGCAATGGATAAAATGATTGCTAGAGTACATAGACACTTAGGCAAATAGAGAAAACATAACAGTCAAACATGTAAACACAACAAGTTTAATAAGGATTTCACCCAATTCTCTTGGGCTACATATCCTAGTCTAGCCTTCAGTGGTGGCCTCTCTATTATGTTTTCGAGCAGATTTTTTACAACAGTGAGCTCAATTTGAGTCTCACTAAACAGATAAAAATCAGTAGGACTCGAGTACACAGACTCTCCTTACTGAAACTCAACCTCTATTGTTCATAGTAGTATAAGCCCAATCTGGGTCTCATACATGATAGGCCTATGTTGAGGAGTCCGCTTGAACCTCTCAAGCCTTCTCTGGAGTGCACAGACTCTCTGACTCTCCCTGGCTCTCTCTGGCTCGATGCTTCCCGCAGGTCAGCTCGGCTTCTCTTCTCTGTTCTCTACTCTTAGCTTCCGTGTATAACGAACTCCTCTCTTGCTATCTCTCTCTTCTTCTATCAGTTCATGGCTTTAAAGCCAGTCTGTTCTTTGAATGTTCATTTCTGCTTCCTAGATTTCTAGTTTCCTGCTCCTGTTCGTTCGAATTCCTTTGGTCTATGTCATCATCACTGTGTAATGCCTCGTAGGGAGGTGGCCACCTGTTTCCTAACCAAATGAGTGTGTCAAATTCCTTGAATCTCATTTGAATGGCCATTATTTACATTTACTTCAATATTGCCCATGAAACACGACTCTTTTGTCAAATCATCGTCCACGTCGGACTTCAAATCCCCTATAATATTGCTTCATAACTTCGCCAAATCCAGTCATTTATCGGGATGCACCTCCATCATTGATCTAGGCCCCCGCAGATCCTACAGACATCCTTCATATCAGGCAAGTAAATTGCATGACGTTTACCCGTCCGATGTGAATGGTTTTCTCTCTCATCCATCGGACACATGTTGCTCGATGTGTGGCATCGTGCGGGACTCAGTCAAAACTACTTACCACCTTGAGGCCTTCTGATATCCTACCGGTTTGTGGAATCCCCTGCTACAGAACTGAAAGCATTACTTTTCCACATTTCATAGTCTTTTCGAGTCTGGGCGCTTCGGGGCTTTCCTTCACTGAGGGGGACGCCCTATGATACACGATTAGCACAATCAGAAACTACCCCCGTTTCTCGAATTTGCCTCTAGTTTTTCCAATTTTGTGTCAATGCGCATTACCATGGGCCAACGGCTTATGCACTCAATCGAGGGTCCTCATTGCTCTACTCTGGCCACAACTGCAACTATCACAAGGATATCTTCGGATAGCTTGATTTTTCTAAGACTTGAATCTTTTGGCATAATTTGAAACAACCATGAAAACTTAGAGAGTGTTTAGGATCCAATTTGGATCAATATCTAAGTTAACTTACCACATACGAATAATAAAAAAAAATTGCTATGTAAAAATGCCCATCCGGGACTTGGTAATTGGTTCATCATATGTAGTCACATAAATTATATTTGTTTTAAATCATGAGTCTATAGACTTGACATGCTTGGATCTAATGAATCCCACAAATGGAATTAAACTCGAAAGGTTTGAATTTAAATGTGAATGATTTTCCATGTGATTCCCCTATCCCTTCACCTAGGTTGACTTGCTACCCTTTGTACCAGAAGCCACACGGCATGGAGACATGGAGTAAGGTTGAATGGTTGGCCAGATGGGGTATGCTACTTGCACCATCTCTTCGTTGTCGATGTCGTTGATTGGGCTCATGCAATCAAACGGTGGAGATCTATCAGGTTTACAAACACTAACTAATTGTTTGTCCTTAGCCTCCGTGTGGTTCATTGTTACCACTACTCATGTGTTTTCTTGCTGCTCTGCAAGGGTTTATCATTCTACAAGGGTTTACTATGCTTTAATGGTTTATTGTCTTGTAAGATGTCAATGCCTTGATAAGGGTTCTTGTTTGTCTGGACATCCTCTGAAAATGATGGAAGTGGTAGTTGTTGTGAATGCAGGGCCATGTAAACCCCTCAGATTATTGTTCTGCAATCTTAATAGATTGTATGGTAGTGTTTGCTATAAAACTGGCCTGAGGTTTTGGAGCTGTGTTAACACTTGGTCGTTGCTACACAGGAAAGTCCCATGGCACTTCCACCACTATTAGTGACAACTGATTTCAGGATTTGGTTGTGAACGGTAACTTCCTAAATGCCTCTGAACTTGCATGTTTTAAATCCTTTAGTTTTATTTAGCATTTCTCATACAGTTTATTCACTATGGATAGGGAAGCTGCCTCCCGTGGGAATCGACCACCTCCAGGTAACAAAATCCTCCCTGATAATTATTTACCAGTTCGGTTCAATCTTCCGAGAATTTTTTCCAAATTTAGGGTTTCGTTTGCATGAAAGGTAACTATGTAGTGTTTAATAACATTATTGTTAGTGAAGGCCAATCCTTATTAGAACTTAAATTTCTCATGGTGACATTGTTGGCCCTTCTAGGTTGGCATATTACCTCTAGCATGAGTTAAGTTATGGAACTTCCCATATGGTCGAGATAGAAAGTCCACATCGACTCACTTTAGTTTTTTTATCTTTTCATTGATTATGTAATTAAGGAAGCACATATGAATTGCCAATAGAATTATGTGTAGGCTCTTTTGGTAGTTTTTTGGGGAGGATACTCTCGTTCTGTAATCAATAGAAGGTTTCTCATTTCCACGGAGGATTGTTTCACTAGACAGCCACTTAAGGGAACCGACCTGTGTTCTATTGTTGAAAATATTTAATCTATGCAATATTGTTTTGAGGACTTATCTGAACTATTCGAATGTTTGGCAATGAATCAAGTTATTTTTTTTTGTAGTTGTAATTCCATCCGAGAGGACCCTTCTCTTCTTCATGCAAATATTTATCTAGGATGATTTGGAATTCAGTTTAGTTTCTTTATTCAAGATATTTCTATGCTAAACAATTATTCTGTGTATTTTCGTTCCAGTAGTTCTATCAATCTTTTCGTCTTTATAATTGAATTCTGCAATTAACAATTACATAATATCTATATCTAGATTTACATTCCAACAACTATCTATTTATTGTCTTAATATTATAGTCATTTGTTGAAGATATTTCTATGCTAAACAATTATTCTGTGTATTTCCATTCTAGTAGTTCTATGAATCTTGTCGTCTTTATAATTGAATTCTGCAATTAACACTTACATAATATCTGTATCTAGATCTACATTCCAACAGTTATCTATGTATTGTCTTACTATTATAGTCATTTGTACAGAGCGTGTAAAACTATTTAGGTCATTCCACTTTTTAATTGCAATACTATATAAATAACTTACTTCTCTATCTTACGAATTTAACTTTGATTATAAGGGTTAGTGTATCGTAATCACTAAATGAGCATTTTCTTTCCTTATTGTTGTGTTATTTAGTAATTCTATGGTTAATAGAATACACTGTCTACCATATGATTAAAGAAAAGTTGTTGTATTTTCTATAATCACACTTACGACTTCTAATATAGTTTTTCATTCCAAAATTTATTCTATGATAGTCCAAGCTTAATGATTTTACCCTATTATTAAATTTTAACCTATGTATGCTATTATTAACTCTAGAAAGAAACTAAATGCAATATTGATCTATTCCACCTGTAGTTCCAATAATTCCAGAAAGTCTCTCCTCCGAGCCACGAACCTGACAATTACGTCCATGTCCTCCCCAAAGCACTTTCTCTGTTGGAATAATTTCCAGTTATACTAAGTGCCTTAAGCCTCTCTACTCCATAGTCTAACCTCAATTCGTGCACTTCATTGACTGTTCATTCACAACTTCCCACTAGCTTTGCCGTCCACCTCTAGGATAATTTTGTTTTTTTCTTTCCTTTTCTTTTTCCCTATAATTCCTTTTCCACGGCAGGGCATAGTTGTTTTTTTGTTAACTTTTTTTGTTAACTATTTTTTGTAATTGTATTAAATAGTTTTCTTTTAATTAATCATGTTTCCATTTCTAATCACTCACAATTAGGTAACAATTTAATATCTCACTTTCGAGCCTTGATAATACATAACAAAAAGTAATGTAGTGAAACATAAACCAAATTAATAACCACAGTAAATCCTTTCAAGGAGCTAGGGGTGTTACAAAAAACATTTATACTTATGGCTTAGTCTAACTTATAGACAAAGTGGTCTTTTTAGGAGCATTTTCACTAGTTAATTATTTTAGAAACTTGAGATTGATTGAAATTTGTGCATGGGTTTTTTAGAGTGTTGAATCCTTTTATGCATTCAAAAATATATTTTAAACAATTAAAAATCACAATCTTTCTTGAAATTAGATTGTCTAATTCTAGTGAAGAAAATTATTTATCTATAAGTAAGTCTATGCCTATATTTATTACTTATTTTTAAAAATATAAAATGTGTTTTTCACTAGTTTTCATGACAGTGGAAACTAGAAAAGTAAAAATATTGTAACTAACCCATATTAACATCCTTCACTAATTATATCTCTTTTGTCTCTTTTCGTGCACCTTTATGTGAACTTTAAACACATACTTATTGTTCCTTGTGATTATGCACCATTCTTTCTATAACTATAGAACTCTTATATTGTCTAATTCTAGTGAACAAATTATTTCGTTTATAAATTGTCTAATTCTAATAAAGAAAATTATATCAATTATAAATAAGACTATGCTTATATTTATTACTTATTTTCAAAAATATAGAATATGTTTCCCCCTAGTTTTCATAATAGTGAAAATTAAAAAATAAAAATATTGTAACACACCATTATTAACATCCTTCGCTAATTATATCTCCTATCTTTTTTTGTGCACCTTATGTGAACTTTAAACACATACTTATTGTTACTTGTAATTATGCACCATTTCTATAACTATAGAACTGTCCCCACTCACACACATAGATTTTCTGTAAATATAGAACTATCCCCACTCACACACATAAATTTTAATTCTTCGTACTTTATATTACATTCACCATGCTTATACTTACTATTTAACATGTTTTAATAGGATATTATTAATGCCCTTTCAATGAACTATGATCACTCCTTTCGACCTTACTATTCTTATCCAATTTAACTTTTGCCATGGTCAAGTTATTTTAACCGTATAGCCAAAGTATTTACTTTTCCATTGATATGTATATATGTGGTGACAATGGCGGTTGAGGTTATGAGGTATCTATCACAAATTTTGATGTACTAACCAATTTCTATGGTGGAGTTTGCCAAATCTTTACACTTATATGATATGGACGCTAATTCGCTCATTCAACATTAATTATACCTATGCTGCGATGGATTCCATATTATGTACCACTTCGATTTATTTCTAAGTGAAGGATCTCAGGGTAGTCTTACAAGCGTCCGGGATTAAATAATCAACCAATCTCGTGCGTCCACGATGTCCTCATCCATGATAACATGTGCGCTGCTCATTTGCCCGCGGAACCTCCTGTATTAGGATTAGATCAAGGGTTACAATGGTTTGTATTTCAATCGACGGTGGAGATCTATTCCTTCACAAACCCTAAAGTACTCTGTATGCCAGCTATCTCTCATTTAGTCTGTAATGCTCTAGCAAATGTCACTGTGCCGAACAGATGAAAGGTGACCTTTGCAATAACCACTCTGTAATGCTCTAGCAAATGTCACTGTGCGGAACAGATGAAAGGTGACCTTTGCAATAACCACCACCGTAGCCCTTCAACTCTCGCTGGCTCGCTTCGGTTTACTCACGAACATCAAGAATCGTTTAAATAGCTTTCATTCTTTACTGGTTTAGTCCGTGGAAATCCTCTTCTAGTTAAGGCTTTACTTTCTTACATGTTTTGGGTGGCGCTAAGGGTAGAAATCGTCTCACCTGAGTACCTTAGGGCTTCCTCGTACATTTTATTCATTTCCTTCTTCACTTTCCTAGCTTAGAGAGGGTTTCAGTCATCTTAAGGTTTTCTCCATTATTTCTCAGGTAGGGTGAGTTAATGGAATGAGTACCACTCTTCTTCCATTAGACAACCACAACGGGATACTAGATGTCGAATTTTCTATAGCAGCATCACCTACTGTTAGGGTTTCCAGGTAACATCAAGCTTTTACAACGTTTTCTTCTGTGGTTTGATTTCCTCAAGTTCTTTCTGTTTTTCTGTGAATTGGAATTACTAACGCTTTTGTTTTGTATTTTTTTTTTTTCAGAAATACAGGTGACCCGGTATCTAACTTGACCAGTTATACTCTGCCCTTATCCGGTTAACTTACTGTGTAGCTTATCTTTCCTCCTACAGCTAATTGTAAAGCACCCTTTGCAGCTCCAACTGGTTTTCACTTCCTTTATTTCCTGCAATACCTAAAGTTCTTTCACTAAAACAACGGGTAAAAATTTCAAGTCCTCTTATTCTGGCTTAATCTAGCTGCACGATTTTGCCTGGTGCCCTCATATTTCTGTTCCTTCACTTGGCTGCCAAGACGAAATTATTTTTCTGAATTTACTATTGGTTACCTCTTTTAATTTTTTTGTTTCCAAGGTTCATACCAAACCCCAGTTTTGCGGTTCGGCCCCATGTGTAGATCAGTTCCTCTAGCTCTCCTCTCCGCTACGAAAGGGTATCATATGCAGATCGAGTTTACTGCAAGCTACACCCAGGTAAAATAAGCATTCGAAAACTCAATAACGCCAATGAGTTGGACTTCCCAGAACATTATTTTTGTAATCTTACATCAACAATTTGAGATTAGTAGAAATTTCCCCTCAGTTTTGATAGGTAGTTTTATTATACTGCTAATCTCTACCTTTGTGGTATTGCAGGTTTTTAACTGAGGAGAAAGGTATAAGGCAGGGCACATCTATCTATACCGCCTACCGTTTCTTAACTCTTATCTATACCGCCTACCGTTTCCTAAACAGGCAGAAGTTGAGTTGCCCTCGTTTTATCCTTTCTACATTTGATTTCACTTACATTTACCCTGTAGCACCAGTAATTTCGTTATGAATTTCTCATACCCGATTTATCTTGGTTGCAGGTGTTGATTTCCCTCTACATAAATCCTTATCGTATTTCACTAACGTGGTACCGACATTATTACCCAACACTCCTTCGAACCTCCAGGTTGGGTTTCCCCACCTTCACTGGGGATCGAAGTGTTGCAGTGCTAATGATAGTCCTGGTGATGTTAGTATGCGCGCACCAGAAACGCTCTGCTTCTTGGAGTAATATATTTGTTATGAAATTATAGTTACAGAAGTTCGCTTCATATTGTTCCTTATAGTCAGTGATTACCAGCATACCAGTCATTAGCTATGGTGAAGTTTTATAGTATAACACCGGCCAGTTTATTTTTTAATTTGCGAATTGTTTTGCACCCTATGTATATACTGTGTAACTGTTGATACCTGTAATTGAATTAATTTACAACACATTAATGTATGTTTGATGCAGTGTGAATGATCTTGCTTGTCCATACTCTCGTCGGTCTGTATAGGTGTTATTCGTTGTTGATCCCAAGCACGTTTCCGGCCATTACTGTAAGTCAAACTCAAATCCTTTCACTACAATAATGCATGCCCTCAGTTGAGTTGTATCCAGCTATTCATTCCCCCATATATAGTTACATATTCATGTTAGCGCGGCATTTATCATAAAACCTAAATGTGCCGAATTTATTATGAACCCTAACACGTTATGTCTGTTATCCTTTGAAATTATCACATTGGCCTATCTCGATACTTTATTTTTATAACGTACAGTCCAATAGTATATTGAGCACGCAAGCCATTAATATGAGTCCGCGTGCAGGTGGTGATGGATTTAATTTAATTCTTAGTCTTGTCCACAAGCTTCTCCAATGTGAATGTGTATTGTGTAGGTTGATGTTTTAATTTGAAGCTTCAGTGCAATAATCCTTTATAATGGCTGCCCATCACGAACCCGTGTGCGAGCATTAATGCGGTATGAATACACATGTTCTCGTTTGCAATTTTTTTCATGGGATTTGAGTGAAGTGGATACCTGAAATTGGAAGTGCGGATGAATATATTACTTCAAATACTAGGTGGATATACTAGGTGGATTGATTGATTAAAAAAACAATTGGAAGTGCGGATGAATATATTATATATTACTTCAAATACTAGGTGGATTGATTAATTAAAAATACAATTGGAAGTGCGGATGAATATATTACTTCAAATACACTAGGGGATTGATTAATTAAAAAAAACAATTTTTTAGTTATTGTATTTTTGAACAATTAAAAAAACAATTATAATTTCAGTTATGGTTTATTGTTATAATTTCAGTTATGTTTTTTTTTAACATTTATTAAGTTATTAAATTATAATATTAGCAAGTATGTGGTATTAGTAAGTTATAATATCGCAAATGTGTGATATGAGTAAGTTAGAATATTGACCAATGTGTGGTATTAGTAAGTTATAATATTGACCAATGTGTCGTATTAATAAGTTATATATTGACCAATATGTGGTATTAGTGAGTTATAATATTGACCAATATGTAGTATTAGTAAGTTATAATATGTGGTATTAGTAAGTTATAATATTGACCAACATGTGGTATTAGTAAATTATAATATTCCCCAACATGGGCTATTACTAAGTTATAGTATGGGTTATCGTATTATTATAAAGCTTTAATCAAAATAAGATAACAGCTTTATTTTATATATATATATCAATCATAAAATAATATTTATTATAATTATAATAATAGTTTTACATATAAATATTATTTTTCAATATTAACAATGTAAAATAATTTTTATTGTAATTATAATATTAGTTTTACATCTAAATATTATTAATAATTACTTTTAAAACTATCCCACTTTATCTACTTTCTTATATATAATTTCTTTATAATATGGAAACTTTTTTTTTTTTTCTTAGTAAAAGTTAAATCTATTAAGGGAAAATATAGTACAATGAGATATTAAAGCCAAAAAAGTAGGAACAAGGGCAGCCAGAAAGGATGATCTATCCACCTCGGCCCCTATACAATGAGATATTAAAGCCAAAAAAGTAGGAACAAGGGCAGCCAGAAAGGATGATCTATCCACCTCGGCCCCTAGAAGAGAAGGAAGAGACGTGGAGCTAAACATGAAGAAACAAGAGGAGCATAGAAGCAGAGAAGAACAAAGGATTCTACCCAACATGGATGGAATCAACTAATCGGCACTTTTTCCCTTTCTTTTTAGTTTTTACCTACTTTGACCCATTCAGGAGAGCATTGCTGGTGAGGCAAGATTTGCAAGCTGAGCTCGGCAGAAGGAGAAGTTTCCTTGTCTGAATCCGATGGAGAAGATTCATGATTCCTTTTCTGTGAGATTGGCTGAACAGAAAAGTCCACATGCTCAGCCTGAGGCAGATTCTGCGCTAGTTTTGCTTCCATATCTTCTGCAGTTTCATCCTCATCATCCGTGCTAAAATCAAAGTCGTCCATGGAGGGAGGGGTATGAGGCTTCCAGCTCTTAGATTTTTGCTTAGGATTGGCCTTCTTTTTGTGTATCGGCATCGAGGGACAGGAGCTTTGAAGGTGCCCTATTTGATGGAAGTTCCAGCAACGAAAGGCTGTGTTCTCATAGTCCAGGACCTGAGTCCAATGAAAGTCTCCAATTTTGAGATTGATCTGGTCAGGGAGACCTTTGCTCATGTCTATTTCTACACAGATTCTGGCAAAGGTATAGAGGCCCTTTTCCCCTCTTGAGACGTCTATATCAAGAAGGCAGCCTAGAGCCTTGCCAATCCCTTGGAAAACAGAAAAATGCCATAGATGCGCCGGGAGGTTGGGGAGTCGGACCTAGATGGGGAGCTTGGTTATGACTACTATAGCTGGATCGAAATCTGTGAACCATGAGGTGAGAAATAATCCTGCTGAGCCCCAGAACCATGGACCTGCAGTAAGGGCTTTTTGGTAGTCCTCATCGAAGGCGAACACTACAATGAAGAAGCCCTTTGAGCATAACAGAACCTTGCAGTTGTTGGTCCAGTTGGAGTGGATCCATTGGTAGAGGTCTGCTGTACGCGGCCAGAGCCCATTAAACCTGCAAATAATGGCGTGCTCTGCAAACTTTTGGGTTTGCTCATCTAGCGATGGATGCATTATTTCAATGGTGGAGGTTTCCTCCAGTTTGTCCACCAGAAAAGGTTTGGGAGCCTGAACTGGTGGAACTGTCTTTTGAGGCTTCTTAGCATGGACTGCATCTTTATATGAAAATGCCTTAGCTGAGGATGACTCCCCAGCAGCTCCTCCTCTCAAACGAAGGGTTAAAATAATGGATGCATCTTTCTTAATGCCGTAAAAAGAAATAGGACAGAAATCCTCAAGTTGTTTACCTTCGTGGGGAAGCCGTTGAGCTGCAGAGGGGATCCCCAGTTTGATGTTCACTGTATGCTTGAGATTCTGCACTAGATCCGTCTGGCTTACCCATTGTAACATAGTTTTGCCTGTAATGAGCTTGATTTTTATCTGGAACGAGGAAGAAGAGTCTGAATACCTTTTTCCCTTGCAGATCTGTCAAGAGATGAGGCATACTCGTTGATTGATTTTCATTTCCTGGATTTGCCTCATGGACAAAAGAGGCAAACAACCAACCAGAGCAAACCCTTCCTTCCCGAAAGCCACGATCAGAGGAGAAGCAGCGAAGGGTTCTATGTGATCGTCCTTGGCCGCTGCACCGACATTCTGAAGAGGGCCACATAAGCATGTTGAGGAAGCAGGGGGCTGAAGCCATGCTGCTCCAGAGCCCACGTCAAAGAAATCTGCGTGAGCATCCGTGTCTGCGGTGCCTTCTTGGTATGGACATCTTGCAAATTTGCAAAGAGGAAAAAGACCCTTAACCTGTGCATGAAGCTCTCGAAACCATCCGCAGCAGGGGCGATCAAAGACCCGATGGCGGCCGAGGGCAAAGAGGCGGCAAATCTAGGGTTCATCCTCGGAGCGGTCGATCATCTCTATATAACGAGATATCTGGAAACTTTCTTATATATAACTTCCTATAAAAATTTCTCTTTAATTACTTTTAAAAATATCTCCCTTTAACCACTTTCTTATATATAATTTCTTTATAATATGAAAACTTTGTTATATATACCTTCGTTCTTATATATAACAAAATTTGTTATATATACCTTCGTTCTTATATATAACTTTCTTAAAATATAGAAACTTTTATTTCTTAATTATTACACACCAGCCTCTACTTTGTTATATATATATCTTCTTTATAATAGAGAAACCTTTATTTCTTAATTATTACACACTGTTACACTGAAATTTGTCACCATGACTATCTGCAGTTAATATGGCTCCATCAATAGCCATATTATCCTCCTTGTCAAGCCTTATACCTCTGCTCTCCATGTCAAACTTCAAGAAAGAGAGAAAGTCATTAAAAATCATGTTTATCTCTCGGTACGCAGGTTCTCTCTACCTTGCCTGCGTGTACGCATCCCAAGCTCATTGTACCTGCGTATTAGTACGCTCTGTAAGTCAAGGATGGGTGCGTACTCGTGTAAAGGTCAAAAGGCGTGAGTTTCATCTTAAAAAAGTTACTTGTGGTCACTTCTAGAGCTTTCTAGAAGAATGTTTGACATGTATTGAGCACCTCCAGATGGTTCATGCATCCCTATGATAGAGGAACTTATCCCATCAAGAGAGGAGCTACCCCATCCAAAAGAGGGAGTATCCCATTGATGTTGGAACTGAATAACTTCCTCTAGAACACTATAAATACGGGCATTGGGCCAAGGGAGGGGAGGTTGAAAGCTGAACATTCCAAAGGGTAGATGCTGCTGGAATTAGGACTTCCATTGTAAGCTTGTGAGGAGAGATTACCATCCTTTCTTGTTTCATTTGGAAGTGGGTGAGCTTGTCAAAGTAGAGAAAAACTCTTGCTGGACCCTGGGAGGAACTTGCACAACACCAAGGCTCAGGTTGTAATGGTTTCTTTTTTGTTTCCTTAATACAAATAAGTCCATTCTTCTCAATGATTTGTTGTTAATGAATTGTTTCATATACTCCTTGGTCTATATGTTGAATATGCTTTGTTTTATGGAATATTCAGGTGTTATGTAATCGTTTGATTGTTAGTGTATGCAGGGTTCGAAGTGAGGGAGGAGCTCATCCGTATCAGCGAGGCTAGACTGCTACAACGAGCGTTGGACTTGAGGTAGGATCGAAAAACAATTGGTTTCTCATAGAATAATGTATGTTTAGAGAAGGATTGCTCTTAATTGTCTTGTTTGTCACTAGAGAGTCTTAGACTCCTAGGGAGGTTAGTTTTGTCAGCAAAATAACTCTTTCTGCATGACAAATTGGCGACTCCACTAGGGAATCCATTGATGTGCTTGATTTTTCCTTTG